>PVHY01005574.1:0-81829 GCA_004024945.1 Uropsilus gracilis
TGTATTACATATTTGCCCATTTGTTCAATGACATAATTGAAATTCACTGAAAGATTAGAAATACTATTCTTGTACATGCAAAAAAAGGGAAAATACATGAAATAATGAGTGTTGTATTAACCAGCACATTTTTTATACTTCAAATATATTATATTTTCTTGTCAAATATGCTTCAATAAATCAGAGAATAAAATGAGAGCAGAAAATATTTAAGGAGTATAAGCTACATATGCATTATGGAAACTTTTTATCCATTTATTTGCTCCATTTCTCCCATTATGTGGTACAAGCAGATATTTCTGTTTTGTTAATTATACAAATCATGCTTAAATGAGAATTATTTTAATGCATGTAAATTGATGACTACAAAACTTTGTTTCCCAAAATAGAAAGAGATGATGATCACGAGATACCCACTTGAGTTTAGGAAAAAGGCAGTTTTGCATACTTCCAGAAACAGTTTCTCATTAACCTACTTAGTTTTGGTGAGATATTGACATATATTAATTAAAGGCTAAAACTTATCAGATTTGATAAAATACTGTGGAAATAAATCATCTGGTAATGAGTCTGAAAGGAGAGAACTGTCAAGGAAACTTATAATGAATCAAAAGCAGGATTTAGAGGTATTTTTCTTGAAAATAAACTTTCAGACAGATTCACTAGTAAGATAAGTCTGTCTTTAAGATTTAATAGCTATGTAGTTTGAAAAAAAGATAAGATAATCCAGATATTTTTAAAACATGTAAGTTAGTGCAGGGTGGATGATGAACTCGCATATTAGCTAGAGAATGAAAAATTCAAAGATGGAAAGAACTTAATGCCTAGTTTATTTTAAAATGAGCCACTCAAATAATGATAATTTCAGTTACTTATTTTTGATGTGCAGCAAACTACCTTAGTACTTAAGAATCAAAAGTAAAATTTATTATTAGCATTCAAATTCTGTATGTTAATTGGACCCAGTAGGACTTTAGAAACTTGTGGAGAATTGTCTCCAAACATTCTGTTATTTAAAGAGAAAAGTAATTATTTTTTAAATTTTCATTTATTTTATTTTACATCATTGTCTACCTCAAGGTTCTCCCACCACCTTATCACCTGTGCACCACCATCTCAATCTTTTGTGTCCATCCACCCCTTATTTTGCCCTCTTCCCCTCTCTTGTTCTATCATTCAGCTCTGCTGACAGTTTTGAATTTTTCTTGTCCATTTGTTTGTTTGTTTTCTCTATATCCCTCATACAAGGAAGACCATCCAGTATTTCTCTTTCTCTTTCAAGATATTTCTGCTAGCATGAAATAGCATGTTATAAGGTCCATCCATGTTGTTGTGAATGATATGCTTGACTTTTTTGATTGATGAGTAATATTCCATTGTATACATACACCACAGTATTCTGATCTTTGTCTATTTGGGGGCATTTGGGTTGTTTCCATATCCTGGCTATTTATTGTAAATAGTGCTGCAATCAAAGCAAGTATTCCGAACTGATGTAGTTTGAAAGATGGATAAGTAAAAGTGATAGTGAAGAAAAAAAGTAACAGTTTTAAGTAAATTAAAACAATATCAGATATCATAGTCAGATAAGTTTGCATAATTGACATTTGCCCATGTGTCTATAATTTAAAATTTAAAGAGTCATTTCTGACTGTTGGAAAACTGATTTCAACTTAGCGTGGGAAGGTATGCAAGACTGCATTGGGAGTTAGGTGTAAGTATTTAATGAAGAAGAGATTTCAGTAAGTGCATAGACCATTTGGTGAAACTTTCTAGTGATGTAAAGGAGGCATCAAAAACTTTGATACCGTTGATAGTAGAACCCACTTGTTATTTTTGAAGGTGAGAGAGTGTGTGTGGAACAGAGTGAGAGAGAGAGAATTGGGAATTTTCAAGGGCTCAGAAGCCCATAGAAAAGGATAGGGTACTTTTGGAATGAGATTGCCCTCATTTGGGTCCTACTTAAAACAAACTAGATGTAAACATATGTTTTTGTACATTGCTTATTTAAAAGGAGGAGGCACGGATAGGATCCAAACATGCTCGAACTGGCTATCCACAACACAGCTATACCTTGAAAGCCAAGCACAGGCTGCTAAGTGCCAGAAAAATATGTCCACATATTTTTCACACATAGGGCTGAAAATTAACCAACAATTGGCAGTGAATGAGGAGATGGAGTGATGGGGGGAGGGGGAGGAAGGTCCAAAGGGGATAGGAGTGGGGTTGGGGAATGTAACAGATAAAAAATATATATTCATAATATAAGAAGATGTTCTTGCACAATTGGAGAAACGTGACTATGGATTGAGAGGTGAATGATATTAAACTGAATTTTATTGATTCTCAGGCTTTTTGTTAAGATCAAGTGCAATATATTTCCTCATCAGCATGTTCAGCAATCTGTCACCAGCCACAGTTGTTTTAGTCTCATATACACCAAGCAGCTAATGTTCTTTCAGAGAAGTGTGGAGATGATGCTCACTTATTAAGATTGTTGTAAGAATAGGAGGGAAGTGGGATAGATTTTGTAGCTAGTAGAAGTTGTGGTTTGGTGAGCTGGACACAGACTGCCATTGGGTCTCCAACACCTATATCAGTCTGCATGATTCTCAGGAATTCAGTATCTGGCCATGGCCCTCAGGCTTCAAGTGGAGACTTCCCACCTCTAAGAAATAATTCTAGAAATGTTTGACACCACACACACATCCTTCTTTGCTGACTTCTGCTCCAGCAGGGTATCTAAGGTTATACATTTTGCTACATTTATTTTTAGTGTTCTGTTCTCCCTCGCCAAGCTTCACTAACACTGAAAGCTTTTATTCATCCACCTTCAGTAATGCAGGTGTATGGATGATCAAGTGACATCTAGAAAGAAGTTGATGTCAGATTCTTAAGATCTGTAGTTGTTTTTAGATGTTCTTAAGGAGATATATTCCTAGTTCAGTTTACACTACTATTTTTTCTGGGTGTGTCTAATACTCTTTGTAATTCTTCTTTGACAATGTTGCTATTATATGTCATAGTGATGTAGGTTTTTTTTATTTAGATAATTCTGTGCTTTGTTAATACTACATATAATATATTTAGGGGTTCTTTCCCTAAGTTTGAGGAATTCTCAACTATTGATTCTTTAAGTAAACTGTCACTTCTTTTTCTCTTTACTCTCTGTGATGTCTATTATTTTTATGCTACTCTTTATATGGAACTTGATAGCGTTTGCAGGTTATTTCCATTTTTTAAAACTCTGATTTTTCTTTCTTTATTTGTGTTATTTCTACAATCTAGGTTTCTATCTTTGATCTTGCTAATTCAGTTTTAAATAAGGTCTCTTCTATTTCATTGCTTTCTATAGCACACTTCATCTCATTTATTGAGTTCCTCAAGTACTTAGTCTCCATTAAATTGCTTTTTATTGTTTTAGTCTCTGGTTAATTACTCATCTGCTCATTCATTTTTAAAGATTGTATTAAATTTTCCCACTATTTACTAGTGCTTTTATTTATTTTTCAAGAACAATTTCATGCTTTCTAATTGTTGTTTTTATACTATTTTTTTCTTGAATGCTGACATCTCTTACTTGATATTTATAGTTTATTTTATGTTGTTTTTCTTTCTGTTTTATTCTTATGAATTTTTTCTTCCTGTTTGTCTTTTTATCATCTATGTTTGGGCTTATCACATACATTCCATTTAGGACTAGGTAATCATTTCTAGCAAAGAATTCCTAGAATATTTTAGAATAATTGATAGCTAGGAGAAAAAACTGGAAAGCATGCAAAAATCTTAATTGGAACATATCAGAAATAAGTGAGTAATTATAGGGCAAGTCCTAGAGAATAAGAAACCCAAAGTCACTATCTGATAACTATCATTGATAGAAGGTAGTGACACAGTTAAAAATTGTCTTAGTGCCAAAATACACTGGTGGGGGAGCCTGAGAAAAAGACCCCACATGAGGGAAAATGGGAAGCTGGAAGCACCAAAGGGCATATAAAAAGGGCTAGAGAAAAGATAGGAAAAGAAGAAATGAGAATGGAGAACTGAGAGAAAAGGCACACATGGCCTAGTGGGGGAGCCCCCTGGAAGAGTGAGCTGGAGATGGCAAGAAGTCATGGTGGGAGTGACCAGCAGAGACATAGCCAGAATGGAGTCAGATACCAGGAAAGTAGTCCTGTGGGGTGGCCAGGGGCTGCTGACGGCAGACCTCGTGAATGTGACCAGATTCCTCCAATGGTGGGTCTGGTAAAAGAAGCACATGGAGCCGCAGCAAGGTGGCAGATTTGAAAACCTGATTTGTGCATCAGCAATTGTGCAAGAAATTTGAAAAGCCTTGGAGAAAGAGCAGCTTAGAATGCTAGAGAGAGAAGAAGCAAAGAAAAGATACTGGAAAAGGACTGGACAGGATGCCTGTAGGTTTTGAGGGAGCTATCATGGACATGCGCTTGGAACTTTGGTATGAAATGGTACTTGGGGTGAAATAACTTGCCACTTGTGGCAATAAGAACTTTTCATTTTCCTGGTTAATTTCCCTTGTTGATAAAACCCTGTTGTTTAAGTTACATTTGTCTGTCAATTGCTATGCACGGGTGGTACGGACCTGAGGGAACCTGACTGGCAGAAGATGCACTTTAAATGTAGCTAGTTGGTTGGCAGCTTCTGCCCATTTTTGACCTGATTTCATCATCTGCTACCTTACTGTGTGTGGTGTGGGATGAGAAAAGATTATTCAGGATCCAAATGTGTTGGACCAATGTGAACCCTAAAGGGACTACACCTTGTGATTTCCTGTGGAGGGGCAAGTCAAGGTGCAGCTCCAACCCACAGGCAGTCTTGCTTTATTGAGAAGCAAGCAAAAGATAAAGTTCAAACATAGCAGGCAAGCAAGCATATAATGCACAGATGATAGGGGATGCATAGTCACTGTGGTCGGCTTGGCCCACTGACCAAAAACAGTGCCAGGGGTGTCATAGTGAGGGCTAGGAACAGAGTAAACCCCTAGGGCTAGATTAGATAGGTAAATGAACCTCCAAGAAAGACTGGAAAAAAAGAAAAACAATCAGAAAAATAAACTTCAAAACCATGTTTTTATTATGGTTAGATGTGAGGTGCCAAGGAGAAGGACACTTGAGTCTGTGGAAGCCAAGCTTGGGAAATATATTAACACAACACGGGATAGACTTAAGCAAAGGAAATTCTTCCTGTCTGTGACTTGAGCCAACTGCAACTAAAAGTTCATGGTGTTCTTCCATATTCGTAAGGAATTTTATAAAATAACCCCTCTGGGAAGTCATGTTGGTAATCTTATACCACACTGGAATTTTTCAGCCTAGGGTATCTTGCTTTTCTATCCTCTTTATCTCCAGTCTTTCACAGTCTTTCTTTGTCTTTTTAAATAAATTTGCCTTGTCCAATTTACTTGCTGATATGTGTCACTGGAGTACTTTTTTTGACTTCAGAAAGCAAGAACCAGGTCAACAAAAGCACATGGTCTGCACCCAACTTCACTAGTGATTTATTAATATAAGATAACATCTAAAACTGTACTATAACTTGCTGTTTCCAGCATATAGGTACTTTTGCCTTTAAAACTCATTCCAGGACTTTTGCCTTTAGAGCTACCTTATCTGAGTTCCCACTCTTTGTATTGGGTAAAGGACACTGGCTTGACAAGGAACAGAGCAGAGACACCTTCCTGTAACTATTTTTTTATTCATACACATGATTTTGAAAATGGTTCTAACAGGCTGAACAATGCTTTCAATGCTCAAGGAGTTAAATTCCAAATTAATAATCTCAGTATACCAGAGAAGTATTCATATATCTGTTTTAGCTCTGTCTTGAATTCCAAAGGTCAATATCCTAGGAGGAAAGGTAAATATAAAGTAGACAGTTCTCATGGATGTTGATACGAACATGAATTCTCTAAACTCCTGAATGGAATAAGTAGTTTTGGTGTGTCTAGAGCCTCTAGCCTGGCTTATTATAAAGTAAATTTTTCTGAGGAAGATAATATCTACAGTATATTCCATAAGGTCTACAGTTTTTCATATCAAAAATATAGGATTTGGTTTTAAAATGATGAAAAAAGATAATAAATCAAAATAAAATATAAATGAGAGACATTAATTGAAAAAGAGCCAATAATATGAATAGCAATAAAGGAGCTTAAATAACAAATGCTAAGCTTTAAGTTTATCATCTAATTGTTCCATAGAAAAAACCGTTTGGTATTCTTTCATGTTAACCATTTGGTATTCTTTCTACAATGGTAGGCTCTCAGTTCAAGTGGTGGACATCACATTAAAATATACTGTAAATATACATATATTATACTGTATCTACCAATCAACAGATGGTACCTTAAATCTGGATTCTGAAAATTTTAAGATTATTTTTTAAATTACAGGTTTTATAGAAGAAATATTTCTAAATCTTTACTAATTATATTAAACTTGCCACCTCAGGCCTACAGTTTTGTTATACAAACTAATTCCTCATTTCTTTGTTAGTATTGACATAGGTGATAGGGACTTCTAAAAAATTGTCCATTTCTTCAGGTTATTCAGATTATTGATGCATAAATATTCATAGCAGTCTCAAGATTTTGTGTATTTCTGTCCACAAACATCTCCACCTAAACTTAATATTTTTATTATTGTTTTATCCTTTATTTCCATTGACTATATAGAGACTTTTCAATTATGTATTTTTTAAAGAATCAGGTTTTTTTTGTTGTTGTTTCAATGATCATTTAGACTGTTGATTTATTTTACATTTATTGCCACTCTCATTTTGGTTTTGCTTATTTTTAGTTTAAAAAATTCTCATTTATTTGAGCTCTTTCTTGTCATTTAGTGTTGGCCTCTACTGCTGTGTTCTTAATCTTACTGCTGCTTTTGTGGCATCCCAGAGATTCTGGTGTGTTTTCTTCACACATTTGCCTCCAACAATTTTTATTTGCCTCCAACAATTTTTATTCCTTCATGTTGTTCTGCTACCAACCTATAATATGTTGTTGAGTCCATGCATGTTACAGAATCACGTTGTTCTTTTTTGTGTGATTAATTTCTAGTTTTATATCTTTTTGATTAAAGGAGTCACTTGATCTGATTTCAATCTTCATGGATTTATTGAATTTTGTTTTATGACTTGAACTGAAATATCTGGGAGAATATTCTATATGCATTTGACCTAATTTCTATTCAGCTTTTTTGGGGTACAGTGACCTGTAAATATCTGTTAAGCTCATGAGGTCTGATTCTTCAAGGCTATTGTTTCTTTGTTGATATTATTTGATTGATTTATATACTGATGAGAGTTTGGTGAAACTGCGTGTTACAATTGAATTGCCATCAATTTTTGTTTTTCATAATTTTAATAGTTGTCATATACTTTGATGCTTCTTAATTAGATATATATACACACACAGTAATGGATATAAGGTCTTCTATGTATTTATCATGATTGTAGTGACATAATAATAAAATGAGGCAAAGCATTTCTTTCCACTTTATTTCTATTTCACTAATAGTAACTCTATCTACTTTGATTTTCCATATTCATTTTACAATAATCATGTCAATATTTAATATTGATTGCCAGAGGTTTCATGGAGAATTGTTATTTTCACAATGTATATAATTTCAGTGACCAAAATTCTCATTTCTCTCCATTTATTTAGATCACCTTTTATTTATTTAGCTAATATTTTGCAATTTTCAGCATACAATTCTTATTTATTCTTTATTTTATTTTCTTGCTTTTGAAATATATTTCAAAAGGAAATATGTATGCTTATTTTTTGTTTCTTGGTATTTATTGCAGAATATGTAAATAAAATTAACTTTGTCTTAATAAACTCAATTATAACGTCCAAGACTTATTTAAATGTCTTTGGATTCCTCTACTTAAACAATTATGTTTTACTCTCCAAATATTTTATCTATAGATGCATACTAGTAGTAATGGAACACTATGTTTTATCATAGTTTTGGAAGTTATAACATATCTTCTTCATTAATCTTTAAGATGTGTAAAGACTGAACTTCAGACAGAATTGGTTAGAATTCCCTAATCATCATATATGTGTAAGATGTGAAAGAGTGAAGTATGAACTATTTTTGTTGTTTTTATTTTACATGTAAAATCCACATATTTGAAAATTTTCCCAGCAGTGTGTGAAATGATGAATACAACAGAGTCTAGAGATTTTGAAAAATGTTATATGACCCTAGGTTATTACAAGTGTGCCTTAATTATCAAATTATAATTCTGTCATTTAAAATTGTTGTATATCTACTAAGTGAATTATCAGGTTTTTAATGAATTTAAAATTATAAATTCCATGGTTTCCTTTCAGTTCTACTGAATCAAAAATATTTTGATTCTAAGACCTTGAAATAATGCTTTTTTTTTGTTTTCAATTTTTAAAGTTTATGTATTGAATGGTTCCATCTATGAAATAACATAGCTTAAGATATGAAGGCTAGATTAGTAATTGTCAAATTTTAGAGATAAATATCAGAGAAGAGCATGCAGCTATAATAGAGTAGCCTAAATGATTTGTCATGATACAGATAAATATTGTGATTGTGATAGTGGTTACTTAAGCTACACATATGATAAGATTGCATAGACATATACATAAATTGGCACATGAAAGACATGCATAAATGACAAAATCAGATTAAATTTTATTGACTGTACTAATGTCAATTTCATGGTTTTAATTATACCGTTGTGATGCTAGATACTAATATTGGAAATGGTGACTGAAGAATCCTTGAGAATTCTGTGCATTTTAAAGAAACTTGTTACAATTATGTGATTGTTTTAAAATAATGTATAAAATCAAATAGAGAAATATCTTCTCAGGGAAATTTTATGCAAGCTTTTGAATCTGCAGTAACTGGAATTTGAGAACCCTTACACAGGAGTTTGTGGGGAATTTATAAGAATGTTGCATAAACATTTCTCTGTTGTGGGTAAAGCTATTATAGTACTCTTAGTAATGTTTTAGTTTGGATGTTTGAATAGTGCAAAATCGCTGCCAGGCATATGTTAGAAATGTACTGCTCAATTTAAATTAATCCACCCATCTCTTTCTGCTCCATATTGGGCTACTTAGATCTTTAATTATAGTGATAGAAGATAAAATTAAACTTAAGCTTTCCTCACTGATGGATAATATGTCCACGGTAAGCTATAATTGATAGTCATGTTTTTATTGAGGATGATCACAGTATTTGCTTGATTATTCTTTTATTGTGAATATGTAATTCATATTTGATCTTATGAAGCGACATCTTTGGTTCTCTGGTTCATAATCCCAATGGGGGCTATTCATTAGCAGTGGGTAACAAGATGAACTAACAAGATGAACATGAGTGCACAATATCATTCCTTAGTTATAAAAATAGTTCAGTACTGGGATTCATGGTGAGAAGAAGAATGTGTTGATACCATGAGATAAATCTTCCATTATACTCAGCATCTCAGCATGGTTAAAACCTTTCATGGTTACCACTTTTAGTTTTGGATCTGCAACTTAAAAGAGAACATACAGAGGATTAAAAGAGAGTTCCATAAATGATTAAAGGATTAGAAATATGACCTCTGGAAGAAGGTTAAAAGGAGTGTAATTATTTAGCTTAAAAACTAGGAAACTAGAGAAATAATTTAGCATTATCTATAAGAAAATGACAGATAATTATACAGTATTATGCCATGTTTTTTAATTTTTCTGACTACATCTAAAAAAAGTGAATATAAGTTGCAGCCTGACAAATTTAGAGTATATTTAAAATAAGGTATTTACAAAGTAGGTCTCTAAAATACTTAGTTATTGTCTACAGATGTTTCAATCAAATAAAAACATTATTTAATCAAAATGGATCCAGTTAAATTGACCTATTTTAAGGAACATTGGGGTTGAAGGAATTTTGTTTCATTGAAACTCCTCATATAAGAGTTATTCTAAATGATGTCAATCATGTTGATAGCAATAACAATAAAATTAAATATATAAAATAAAATAAATCATATAAAGTAAGCAAACCCCTCTTTGTAATAGTTGGAGAAAAACTTAATGGCACCTAATAAGGGCAAAGAGTGTCAATTTTATGTAAAATTATGCTTTCTGCCCTGCAGTTTGTTATCTTTCCTCAGATATGAGGAATGAGAATGAGAAGATCTAATTCCTGAATGAGAAGATCTAATTTCTGAATATTTCATTCTTTTTACTCTAGATGTAAAATAAATATTCTGCCTATTTGTTTTCTTTTGGTATGGGATATATATGTATATAGATAGATAGATGATAGATACAGACAGATGAATAGATAGATAGATAGATAGATAGATAGATAGATAGATAGATAGATAGATAGATAGATAGAGATAGGGATATGTATGTGTATATTGGTCAATTTATCCTACAAATATTTACCAAGTCTCTAACATGTTACAGATATTATTTTGGCCAATGAGAATACAATCAACAAAGCAAAATATAAGCAAAACATGCCATCGTGGTCTTAGTAAGTATACAGACAAATAAACAAACAATGCAATACAGGTTACTATGAGCCTATATTGAAAATGTAACTAACGTTAGTAATGTGGCAGTTTTTATAACCCAACATTTGAGTAATCAAAGAGATGTGGATTCTTCCTTGTTGAGTAAGAGTTAAGTAATCTGTCCTTTTAACAATGATCTCAGTTGTTTGTAATGTATATCTTTTCTATTTAGTTTACAATAGTTTTGTTAATGTAGGAGCTCAGTCTTTCTAAACATTAATATTTACACATATTTAATTTACAAATGGAGAATATTGATTGTATTCTTTTAACAGAAATAAGGATTTTATATCTACACAAGTCTTCACATTCTTCCTTGGAACCCACAAGATTCTGATTGATGGATTTTTCTGTGATGATCACTGTTTACTGACTCTGTCCCTGAAATCTAAAGCTGGCAGACACTTAGCTTAAACTCTTCCAGTTTTCTCAGAATCTGGGGCCCTTCCCTCTCAGCATTAAACACAAATATTGGCAGTAGGCATTCATTCATGTCTTGTTCCTAATCGTAAAGATAATTTTTTCAGTTTTTTTTTTTTTTGCTTTTCACTTTAAATATATAGGCATTAGATTTTTTGTTTGTATATGTCCTATTCTAATGTCAATTTTTCCTTCTTTCTCCCATTTTTGATTATTAGTTTTATCATTCCTTTTTTTCCTTGAACTATTTTTGAAGTTGCATTTTTTTTATTTCTATCATTATATCAGTTAACTTCGAAATTGCTATGAATATACCTATCTCTTCAAAGTGTAATTTCATTAATATATTTACAAAACTCTAAGTCTGTGCTAACATATAAAGTGGCAGGTGTGCTCTTTCTAATGACCATTCTATTTTAATGTCACATTGCTTTTATAGATTATGTTTTGTTCTAAATCTAAAATTTTGACTCTGACAGGTATGATCTCTTTTCTGAGACAAGCTGTTAAAATCTAACATTCTCTATTATACAACATGATATTGATTTCTGTTTATTTTAATATAATTTGGATTTGTTGTCTTTTTGGAATCTTTAGCTGTCGCCTGTCATTCTACGTAATTTTCAAACTTATCTTTTCTATTGTACTGTTCTTTCCTCCTCTCAAATAATAATCATGAAGAGTCTAGGATTTTTTCATATAATGCTTCATGTCCTTAGATCTGTATTGAAGCTCTAATGTCTTCTACCTCACTCACCTGGCTAGTCTCTGGAATATTTCTTATTCTCTTTCTTAATCTTTAAACCTACCCATTTAACTTTTAGTTTTAATTGTTATAATACAATTATAATGATAATCAATTGATATTTCTAGAATATATATTTGATTATATTTTAAATCATCTTATTCATTTTTATATGACCTTTTTCAGCAAATACATTTGTTCTTCTATTTTTTCCTTTAAATTTATTAGTTCCATGGTTTTAAAATTTATGTTTGATAATTCCAATATTTGAAACATTTATGATTCCTAGGCGGTCAATTATGGATGCTGCATATACATATACATAATATACATAATACATGTATTATGTACTCTCACTTGCCAGGAACTTGATTACTTCTGTGATTTTATTCTGTAAATTATTTGTTTCTATGCAACTCAACTTATTATCACAGGTATTCTTTGACTTGTGATTTTCCAAATAGGATTTGCAATTGGTTCTGTCTCCTGTCTGTGGTCACTAATAGCCAGGATTACTGTATCTATAACTAATCCTTTGATTTTTGATGTTCATTTAATACAGATAGCAGATTGGAATGAAAAGTCAGTAGTCAAACAGTTGTTAAGATTTTGAATTTTCAAAAGGAGATATTTATTTTGACAATGTATATGTGATCAAGCTTTTCATCTGTGTTTGACTCAATATAGTTTATTTCTTATTGAATGTTATATCTTTTGAGTACCAAATTTTACAAAAAGGTTATTTAGCTTTTTTACCTACCTTTGCTTTCTGGTGTTAAACTGACAGTTTAGAAACCTTTGGTCCCAGAGTATAACAAACAACTTCAGGGTGAAAGTCACCTTCAACTCACTTTTCTTTTTTAAAAAAATCAAGAATCTTATTCTTACTTTAATCATGTGTTTCCTTCAATGCACTCAGAGTATTATTTACACACGTATCCAACAGTGCTCATATCTGTCATTGTTGTTGTTTCATTGGAAGAACCAAGAGTTTATATAAACTTCTACGAAAGCAAGAAAGATGTTTGTTTCATTTTTCCCAATTTATAGACTATTTTAACTATTTATTTTTGTCTCCCATGTAAGAAAAGTAACAAAGCATTGTTCTCTTACTCACCAGTGCATCCCAGACCTAGCAAAGAGTCTGACATATAATATAGATAATTACTATCAGAATGTAAGTACTTGAGTAGAGAAGACTTTAGAGTCACAAGCTTATTTTTTGAGCCTCACAGACTCTGTCTTAATGTTTACATATGTCCATCTCTTCATTCTCCCACTATCCCACTCTTGAGATCTCATGAATAGATTTTCGTTACTGACTCATGAAAGAGATAACTTGTGTTGTGAGTAGTACAGTGCTCAAAACATAATTGAAATTCAATACTTGTTAGTTATAGCCTGTTCTGTCTTTAGCCATGTACCATAACCGTGTCCCTTTCTGTTATGCAATCTGAGATTCATAGTTGTCATTTCTAAGATTTATGATTTAGTTTGGTTTGTACTGAATAATCTTACTGCTCTATAACCCATATAAACATCATCCACATATCAGGCAATAAAATTATTATAAACAAGTGCATTCATTACATATACTTTTGATTTGCAATTTCTAATGAATGATATATGTCATTAAAATCAGTCTCTTCAATAATAAATATGTTAAGAGAGCTTTTAACTGTCTTTTCATATATTTGATTTTCTTATATAAAATCAGTCTCTTCAATAGTAAATATGTTAAGAGAGCTTTTAACTGTCTTTCCATATATTTGATTTTCTTATATATGAGCAGGCAATAAATAAATTATTCAATTAATATATCTAAATAATGTCTTTTTGATAGAACTTAAATATCTTTAAAACAAGTATCTACTTCAATAAACAATGATATTTGTGGTCTTTTGTGTTATTAAAATCCATTTAATTATTTTGAAAAGTGCCACAATAATTGAAACTTGTAAACTTTTCTCTATTTAAAAATTCTCATCTAGTAAACAGTGTTGTGGTTTCATTGACCTTTAATTCTGCCTGTTTTCATTTTAAATATTCTTTGTAATTTCCATTATTTAGATACTTTTCACTCAGTTTCACTGAGCCAGTAACACTTGCCCTTTTTGGAATACTGTTCTCATTTATTATACATACATCCCCATGAAAACATAGCTGCTAATTTGCTCGATAGGATCAATCCACTAAAAAACCAAATGGCATTTTACAAAACAGAGATTTAGATGTGTTGGTGGTATACTGAACCAGTAAATGCAGCTTCAAATTTCACAAGTATGTATAATACTATTTAAAATACAGAAGTTTCTTTACATACAATCCAAAAAAGACAAATATATCAGAAAAAAAAAAGTTGAAACACTTTTCCTCAAAAAATGTATCAGAAAAAGCATCATCCCAGACAAGTATATGTATGAAGCAAAATTTCAAATAATAAGCATAGTTTTTCATTTAACCTACCTCAAAATTGATCTGTATAATAGAAGAAGTAAACTTTGTTAGGAGAGATAAATAGAATCTTCAGCAAAAAGGGTTATCAATGAGGTTTCTCAGAGTGTGTGTTAGAGAAGGGTGAATATCATTTCCATACTACCTTGTACACATGGTGCACAAGAAGACACCAACCCGAGTGTCAGGAATCCAGGATTCTGTGCTGTGGGCACTCTTCTGTTTCAGATATCACTTCAACATAAGGATTTTGAATATTCATCTGTTAGTGATAAAACCCTGACCACAAAAAAATAAAAAACAAAAATTATCTTCCTATAGAGAAGATTGACATGTGATGTGAAGGAGATAAAGTACCAAATAATTAAATGATGCTACAGATTTGGCACTATAGTGTTGAAGGGGAACACAAGTATGCATATACCTAGTCACTGAAATTTAGTTATCTCCATGAGGGAATTCTGTAGCTTGCAAATTTAGAGATAATACTTGTCTTTCATTTGAATATGAAATCAGTTCTAATTTCATCTAACCTTGATAATGCAAATATTTCTGGTTTGATTTCCTTCCTATCTCATGGGTTGTTCCCCTTATATTCTCCTATACACTATACTTTCACAACTGAAAATTTTACGATTATCACTTTTCAAATTTCAGCTAGTGTAATATACTTCCCTCTATTACAAACATATAAGAGTTTCTGTCTTTTATCATTTCATAAATATTCATCAATATTTCTAAATATTTTGCTCCACACAGAACTACCAATTGAGTCTACGGCCATACCACCCTGAACGCGCCCGATCTTGTCAGAACTACCAATTGATTTTCTGATATTTAATGCAGATTGACATCTGCATTATTATCCTTGTAACCTCAATATGTTTCTGAAATTTAACAGTACAAAAGATAAATCTTAGTTGAGGTAAGAATGTTCCTTCTGTGGATTCCTAGAGCACACTCAATCATTTCTTTGCCTTAAGGTTTTGGCACTTGCTATTTCCTGGCTGTTGGCTCTTTTGATGGGATTTTCCTTTTTTAGAACATTCTCTTGGGATCATCTTTTTAATCATTTTGTTACTTATATATCACTTTGTAATCTTTTAAAAATATTCCAGTAACATTGACTTACAATACTGTAGTTGAATCAGTTGTATAGGGTCATACTTTTTCAGATGTATGTCACCAAATCACACCAACCACCAAAGAACTCATTATCCTCCACCTTAGTTTAATGGGCACCTCCATATTTTGCTCTTAATCTTCCCTTTTCCCTCTTTGATAGCCTAACTTCAGTCAATTCCTAGAAAGAACTATGACCCTATACAGCTGACTCAACTACAGTATTGTAAGTCAATGTTACTGAAATATTTTTAAAAGATTACAAAGTGATATATAAATAACAAAATAATTAAAAAGATGATCCCAAGAGAATGTTCTAAAAAAGGAATTGATTGAAGTTAGGCTATCAAATTTCAACATTAAATGGCCCTTTGTTTCCTAGTCTCCACATAACGGAAACATACAGTATTTATTTTTCTCCTTCAGGCTTATTTCAATGGCCACTATTTTTTTAAAAATACTATCTCAGAGACAGTATCTCTCAGAGATAATATGAATCAGTCTGATGGAAAAAAGTAAATTCCAGATTATATGGAATATAGAGAAATAAAAAATGGGAGTCAGATAAAGCTAAACTAAAAAATCAATCCTTAAAATCTAACCATGGAAAGGGCAACCAGAAGGGAAAAGGGGAAAGGCTGGGAACCAAAAATAGAGGAAATACAAAGGTCTGTGGTGGTAGAAAATGGGTGGTGAAAAATGGGTGGGCTATTACAACAGCGCCTGAAAAGGGTAATGCTACATTTCTACAATGGTTTACAATGATGTAAACCAAAATTAACTCAATAAAAACTATTAAAAACATATAAGCATGTGCCACATGTGAAAGACATGCCTGACTACTGTGTAAAAGTAAACTTTATTAGTATTTGTCAGAGTATCACAGTATTAATAACATACAAACATACATAAACACAACCACATATAATGCATGTTATAATGTAAAAGACATATATGCTGTTATATAACATGCATGCTATATTATGTATTTTTATTTATTTATGTATTTATTTATGTATGTATTTATTTATTTAGTTTTGAGGCTAAGTCTCGCTATTTTTGCCTGTGGAACCGCTGGCTTTCATTGCCTGGGGTACCACGGACTCAAGCAATCCCCAGCCTCAGCTTCCCAGGTAGCTGGGATTACAGGAGCGCACCACCACACCCAGCTATTTTTTTTGGAACTAGGGCTCGCTATGGGCCCCAGGCGGGACTCGAACCGCGATCCCTAGCCCCGGCCGCTTCATAGGCTAAAGCTTACAGGCACGAACCACCGTGCCCAGTCTTATTTTATGTATTTTTAATCTGCGAGTTAGTGACCCAGAGCTAGTCATGCCACCCACAGATCATATTACGAAAGCATATCAGGTCCAGAAGAGGCCAGACAAAGATTAAATGGAGATCCTTTTCTGGAAACTTGTATTTTTATCTTGCTGTGCCACAAACTAGGAAGAAAAACTGTATGAGTTGCAGATGGTACTCTCAATCCCTGGCCCACTATTTCAGATATTTGAAAAACACAAATCTAAATAATTTAAATAAGAATCAAGCTTTCTAATAAATAATCATATAGATACATATAAATTCAATGATAACATCTAGTATCCATCTTTATGTCAATGTAATTTGTAAGTTTTATGAGATTTTGAAACTTGTTTGCCTTATCCTTCATGTATCCCTACCACATTGTTCAGAATTTACATTTAGTAGGCACTTAATAAGTTTTGTAGAATTTTAAAAAATGTAAATATTCAATGAAATACAGCAAACCTAAAGAAATACTTTCAAGGGGGCATTGTAGGCAGGTTTAACTATTAATACTTAATTCTTTAAAAAAAGTACTGTCCCTTCTCAAAGACATGTATGCCACTTTAATTTGTAAATGAATACCTGTTGTAAACCTAATATGTGATAGATATTGTATCATGGAATGGATATTCTATATTAGCATGATGATTTAAATGTGTCCTACTCCCTGGAAGTTATAGTTCAATTGTAAAAATGAAGGAACTCAAATTGTCAAAAAAAAAAAAAAAATCTTTGAAAATTTTCTAATTTGTTAGTGATTAGAAAGATATATAATAAGTGTCACATAGGACTTAAGATGAAGAAATATTAGCAGTTTGATATGTAATTCAGAAATATAGAAAGTTTTTGGTGGAGTTAATTGTGCATAAAACCCCAATACCAAAATGGCTTTTTGTTGTCTCTTTATCAAAATATAGCATACACTGCTATTTAAAGTCTAGAATAGAAGTCAAAGCAAACAAGCAGAATATGGGCTAATGCTGGAATTCCAAAGAGTAATATACTTTGGATGAAGAAGACAACAACAGAGATGCAGCTAATTAAATGTATTTGAAAGAAAATCAATATACAAAATTTTAAAAACTATTCATAGTCACTTTATCAGAATGATCATCTTTGATTTTTCATGTAAAACAGTAAGTCATTATTCACTACCAAAAAAATAACTTACTTCATTTTTTTCTTCTCAATAGTTCTCATGAATTAATAGATTCTCTATTTTTTGGTTGTGTTAATTTTCTACATGCTCTGCCTACTCAATGAAATGCTGCCATGATAGTACAGACTTTATGTTATTTTTTCCTTTTGTATCCCTAGAGCTTATATAGTGCCTGGTCAAGGGTAGAAAAATAATAAATATTTGCTGAAAAAAAGTCTGTTTTTGGGAGCAGGAGAAAAACTGTGATCAAAATAGTCCATTCATTGCTCTTGAAATTGGTGGGGATGAATGGTTATGGTATTCATTGATGTTGGGGATATCTGATTAGTATGAGATATGTAGTGGAGAGATGGGAAAATACTAGATATGGTTTTATACATATTCAGTCTTGAGATGGGCAGATAGCCTTAGCAGTTAGAAATAGCTAAGATTCGAATAGGCATACATATATAGAATGGAAAATATCATGACTGAAATATGAATTGTGAGATTAGTTTAATACATGCTTTAACTTTCAATGGATAAAGAAGAGATTGCCTGGAAAGTAAAGGAATTTGTTTCAGCTTACAATCTATTTTTGAAACAAACAAACAAACAAACAAAAAAAAATACCTTTTAATGTCCAAAGAATCACATTCTTTAAAATAAGATCAATAAACAAAAAGAAGAGAAAAATCAATGGTGACAGATGTAGAGAAGAATTAATAGAGCTCAATTTTATGGAAGCAAGAGAGAAAATTTCTAATGAGACAAAAAAGACCTTTACTGATCCATTTGTTGGGAGATGAAATGACAAAGTTTAGGAATTCACATTGGATTTAGTAAGATGTTTGCCACTGATGTCTTTATGTATTGTTAGTTTGTGGAAGAAGTGAGATAGAAGATAATGAGGTAAGTGAGTAGAATTTCAAAGATAGAGAATAATTATATCTTGTTCTTTCAAAGTATAGAGGGATAAAATTAGGGAAGGGATGGGCACAGAGATCAAGATGATTGTTCACAAGTGACAAGGTGGTGGGAGAACATTGAAGTATCCAATGATGTAAAAAATATATACTTGTGCAAGCAAATAAAAAATAAATCAATAAAAAATAAGTGATTTACTATAAAACAAAGGTACACCGAGATGTAGTATCCAGGAATCATTTAAAATAAGGAGAGAAATAATATTTAAATGTTGACTAGTATTGAGATTTTTTGTTGATTGGTCATCTAATGTTGCTAAGAATCAGATACAGAACATAGATGAAATGATTGACCTTTGGTAGGAGATTCTTCCTCTACTAAAACAGAAGTTAATGAAAAAATGAATGGATATATCTGGAGAAGTTCCAGTTGAATGCCTTTTATTTAACCTGTGATTTAGGAGGCAATCTCATGTGATAAAAATGTGAAAATTTTTGTGGAGAGAAGGACCTAGCATGATATTATAAAACTTCAGAAATAGCAATTGTGTTGTAGAGGATATTGACTAAAGAATTACTTTAAGATAGCCAGGAAGCATTGGTGCTTTAGATTTAAGTTAGGAGATCTTGAATTTTTTTAAATCATGCATTTTTCATAATAATATAGATGATGATAGAAGAAATCATAATGAAATTGGGTCAAAATAGACAAAAAGCTCCAATCAACAAGCCACATTTAAATTGTAGCTTCTGCCACCCAGGTCCCCTCAGGTTTGTACCACCTGTGCATAGCAGTTGTCAGTCAAAATGCAATTTAACAACAGGGTTTTATTTACAAGGGAAATTAACAGGGAAAACAAAAAGTCCTTAATGCCACAAGTGACCAGTTATCTTACTCCAGTCACCATTTTTAGTACCAAAGTTCCCAAAGACACATGTCCATGATGGTTCCCCTTTGCCCCTCCAAACCTGAGGCAGGCACTCTGCAAAGTGCAGTTTTTCTCTGGCATCTTCTT
Organism: Uropsilus gracilis; assembly: GCA_004024945.1. Classification (NCBI taxonomy): domain Eukaryota; kingdom Metazoa; phylum Chordata; class Mammalia; order Eulipotyphla; family Talpidae; genus Uropsilus; species Uropsilus gracilis. Next base: position 19,711 of record PVHY01005574.1, read on the forward strand.
TGCTTCTTCTCTCTCCAGCATTCTGAGCTGCTCCTCTTCTCCAAGTCTTTTCAAACTTCTTCAACAAATGCTGATGTACAAATCAGCCTTCCAAATCCCAGATACCAGCTCACTCTTCTAGGCTTCCTCCCAGGTCTGATTGCAGGCTCTTTACCTGCCCACCGTTCTTATGTCTCTCCTCTTCCCAAAAGTCTCCCCTTTCTGTCTCTGGCCCTTTCCTTTTTCTATGTTTTTTTTTCTCCTCAAAAGCCAAAGACTTCAGTTTCCCTCTATGTACCCTTTTGGTAATATACTTTCTTTCCCCAACCTGGAATTTGCAGCAAACTATTAGTACCCTTATCCTATTTAGACCTCTGTGTTTTATAGACACAGCTAATGTCAATGCCTGATTTTTATCAACAAATATGCTGCCCATGTTGGGGATAAATGCACTACTTATGTTAGGGTCACGACTTCAGTAGTTATTAGCAAATAGTTACATAGAGCTAACTGTAACTCAGATATTATTCAATGTTCTTTACCTGCTTTAAGTCATTTTGTTAGAGATGTGTATTTTTAATTTTTTATTCAAAAACACAGATTTATTAGAAAAAATAAAGAAAATACATAATTGTCTTGAACTACTTCCACTTTATTGCAAATAAAACCATTTTGTCTTTGCCTATAACTATATAGCTTCCATTATCTCTAGATCCCATTAACTAGTTATATAACATTTTCTTAATGAAATTTTATATCTGTAGATATGGAGATTGTCTTCATGGCTTAGCTATGTCAATATTGCTGCAATAAACAGAGTCTTTCTTCTTTTTTTTTAATGATGGTGTCTTATTTTTTGAGTAGATGGCCAAAATGGAATACTGGTTCATACAGTATTTCTATTTTAAGATTTTTAAGGTAAATATCGATGGTTTTCCAAAATGGTTACACCAGTTTACATTTCACCAAAGATAGACATGCATTCTTTATTCTTTTTATCCTCTCCAGCATTGTTGTTGATGAAGAAATTCTTCATTTTTTTGTTTTAAAGAAAGTCCAAAGTCAGCATGAGACTAATTGTTTCCATTTGCCACGTTAGATACTCATGCAATTAAACCAACTGCTTCTTGTCTAAGCTTTTAATAGAAAAGAAAACAAGCATATATTTGTGTGTGTGCATTTCAAAACTTTTTCATTCTCATGCAAATAGTTTTGACTTTTAAATCAGAACACTTACAAGAAATATGATATTACCTGTTGTGATTTCTGAGGATTGAATATGTCTTGATTTTATTGGGTGAGGGGATCACCCCTTTTAATTTTAATCAATGAGGGTTCTTCTGCCTGCATGCAAGCGGCTACTCAGAGACCGAACTTTCTTGGTAAGGGTAAGCATGGGGGTTATTCATAAATAGGAAAAGCAAGGTTAAAAGAGTCTAATAGTCTACACCCTTAAAAGTGTCCATACAGAAAGGAAGCCCATTTCTGCTCTTCAGGGAGATGTGTGGGTTTTACCTCAGGTTTAGTATAGTTCAGTCTGAAGGTTATATCCTTGTCTTCAGTTCTCAGTCACTGTAGCCAGTGCGGAGTGTGTTCTAAAACCAACATGAGGTTGAGCTTGGCCACTCTCTCTGTGTCTCACTCATTCTCCTCTCCAGGTCATCAGAGCAGTTCAGCACTCTGTGATGAACTCCTCTTTTCCACCTTTATTCAGCTCCCCGATCTTCAAAAACTAGAAGGCTGGGAGCCCCCAAAAGATTCAACAATTTCCAGTTTCTGGTTCTTTTTGAAGCCAAACTGTGCACTCCTGCTCCAGATACCTAATATCAGATTAGCTCTCCTCTCAGTTAATCTCCAGATTTTCCTCTAAATTCTCCGCCACCAAGTTCTCCAAAATTATTCTTCTCCAAATTCTCCTTCAATAAATTCCTTTCAAATACTATGCATCAATCGAAGAAGACAAACATGTCATTTGCAGCACCATGGGTGGAGCTAGAAGGAATAGTATTAGAAGAAATAAGCCAGAAAGAAAAAGAGAAATATGGGATGGCCTCACTTATATGAGGGTAGAGGAAAAATAAACAAATAGACAAGAAAAATCTAAAACTTCCAACAGAACTGAGTATAGAGCAAGAGAGTGGGAAGAAGGTAAAAAATGGGGGAGGTGACAATTGATTAAGATGTTTAATGGGTGACAAGATGAGGGAGAAACTTGGAGGAGACAATGATGTAATTTAAACATATGTGTATATACAGAGATATATATGTGCAATAAAACAATAAAATTTTTTAAAAAATTCCTTTTATTCCCTGTACCTTTCTCTTATATTTGTGTTTTTTTAATCTTCTTTATTATTATTATTTTTTTAATTTCTTAAAACATCCATCATCAATCATCAATTATTGGATTGCCTTCCCCTCCCCCTGAACCCTCTCTGTTCACTCTGACTCTTCTCTCTTTGATGTTTGTTGATCTATGTTAAGTCCAATGGTCTATCACTACCCCCCCCCCCATGGCAATGTTCTTTTGCTGGGTTAGGGGCCTTTCTCTTTTATAGCCCCCTTTCCCTTGCCCTGTCTTAAGTTATGAATCCTGATGATGGGACTATCAGTCACATTCTGGCTTGGTTCAGTTATAATCCCCTCCTGGACCTTATAACACTAAAACAGGGAGTTTGCATATTTCTGTTTAGTTTATGGCATCTCACATATTGTGATTCCTCATATTCACAGATGTTATGATAAAATATGCTTAATAAAGACCAAAACAAATTTCCTTATTATATGATGAAATTAATTTGCATTTTTTTTTTTGTGGTTTGAATTAGCTACGAAAATGTTTTTCTAATTGTTGCTAGCAATTGACCTTTTAAGCTATTATGATTTTAACAAATGAAGATTGTGCATTGCTTTGAACAAGGCCCAGTAGAATACTATGGTAGAATCAAAAGGAGCAAATGGAGAAAGTTTAGTGAAAAGACTATTTGGATAAGGATAAGGGGAATCAAAGAGATATAGTGAAATTCTTTGGAGCTATCTGTAAGATTGTAGGAGTAAAAGTGAATAACAACTTTTTTTTGACATATCAAATATTAATATACTCACTGCTATGGAATATTCTTCAGTCTCTGAAAAAATGTAGATGGTCTTATTATTTACTAATACATGGAGGATAGCCTGGAAAAAAAAAAGGTTAAGCACAGAGAGACAAACATTGCATCTCACTTTTAAGCAGTGTTTAAAATAATTGTACTCATAAAAGCACAGAGAAGAATGATTATTGTCAGGGAGAGGGATAAAGAACAAGTGAGGAGATGTAGGTCAAATACTACAAAAAGTTATGCAGTACAATAACTTGTGGACAATAAATCCATGCTAACTATATTTAACAATAATGTATTTTAATTTGAAATGTGCTGAGGAGACAGATATTAACTGTTTTCACAACAAGCACACATTTCAACCAGTATATATTGAATAGCTAGATATTGTTAACTATTTCAAAGTTTTTATATAGCAAAACATCATGTGGTCACCATTAATATGTACAATTTTTATTTGTCAATCATACCACAAGAAAGCTGGGTTGGGGGAGATCTTCATTGATCCATTCAAATGGAGATGTTGAGAAACTGGTCTTACTATCAATTGAAGGAGATTTCTATTATTCACAGAAAAATACTTGAATAAAAAAATCAAGCGTTTTTTTTAGACAAGTGTAATGTGTCATTTTACCTCTCATTTGGTAACAGGACTAGCAATTTTGGTTTTCAGACTGTATCAGCATTTTATTCATTGAGAGGTGAAATATGACATGCTTCTGGCATCTAAACTAGTAAAGTTAAAGACAGTACTTCTTTTTTTTTCTTTTGCCCTGACCAAAGAGAACTATTCAGCATTTGAAAGTACAATGTAAATTTTATAAGGTTCTCAGCAGTGAATTTTGTCATTTTTATTCTAGAGAGGCTGATAAAGGGAGAAAATGAGAGGGAATCAGAGCCACTGCAGACCTCGACACAGTTTGCTGTTTGTCACTGCCTAAACTCATCATGGATATGAGGTTATGAAAGAGACCTGCTGGAAGAATAAGAATTTTCCTGGAACACTTCAGAATTATATTAAAGTGAGATTTATATTGATACTTAAGATGAAAATTAATGCTTACTCTGTTAGCTGCTGTGATGTGAGAAAATGTACAGTGTTGAGGCACATTATCCTCTCAGTCAGAGCAAGTTATATAAGCTATAAAAAAGAAATGGAGGAAATGAAGGGAGCAGAAAAAGCAAATGCTAGATCTAGGGTCTTTTAAAGAGATGTAAGAAGAACAGAAAGGAATAAAGGGGAAAGCAGGGAGCATGAGAACAAATTTGAGAGGTAAGAACATTAAACAGAGAGAAAAATGGTGCTAATTTTAAAGCAGTAAAAATTAAAAGAGTAAGAATAAAATAGAAGCCAATGGAATATTCTTTTAACTTCATTTTTGTTATGCATTATTTAGCATATATTTTTGAGTAATAGTGTGTATTGTTGAATTGATTATCTTTTTCTTAACCACATTTCTTGAAGTTTAATAATTAATTGTACAACTTTCAGCCCAAATGCCAGCTTAACAAAATCTATTATTAAACTTACACGTATTGCAGGAGAGGAACCAAGCAGGACTGTGAATAAAAACTTGAACTCAGTCTGATTTCAAATTTATTGGGTAAGGTCTTCATTCTTTGTATCTCAAATTCCTTTAATATGGTGGTTATAACAATACATACCTCATACTGGGACAATCAGCCTAGTATCACTTAATTCTGAAAATTAATGGATGTTAAATATTACCATATTGTTGCTATTTTCAGCAACAAGTAGTGTTTATTTATAAGTTTGTGTTTATGTTTATTGGTTTGTGTTTATTGGCTTGTTTACACATAAGTATTTTAAATAACCTTATCATATGATTTTTCAAACTTTTTATTTTGATTTAGTTTGCTGAGAACTTTTATCAAGAATACACTGAATTCAGTCAATTTTTATGTCAATTGAAATTTGGGATAGTCATTTTTTTTAAAGTTAGTACCTTATTATGATAAATTATTTTTGAAGAAAAAGCAGAAATAAACACAGAAATTCTGACATCTTTATCTTAGCCCAGTGAGTCCTGTGCCAGAATTCTGATCTGTAGAATTGTCAGATAATAGTTTATGTTGTATTAAGTATCTAAGCTTGTGGTAATTTCTTACAGTAGCAATTGGATTTTGTATGATGTACATTGCCTGAATTCTGTATACATGAAGAAATTTAAAAGGGGTCAGCTTCTTGAAATGAAACTGAAGCCAGAGATATGCTACATTGGTAGAAGGAAAATGAATCTTTGTTGAGCAATTTATTAAATGCCCTAACCATCTAAAATTTTTTGTATCTTTCACTCCAATATTCCTATGAAATAAATATGGTTTGTTCATTTTATACATCACAGATATCAGGCGAACTGATAACTTGAAGGAAATGAATTATGATAAGAATGAGATTATAGTCTCCAATTAATGTAGCTGAAGATGTAAAACAAAATTCAATAAGAGACTGTGTTTTTTAAAGCATCTATTAAATCTTGTTATGCAGTTTTTAAATACAGTATTTTATTTATTGCTTAATAGCAATTTTGCTGAAATCAACAATTTGCACATATGTTAAAGAAGGAAAACGTGTTTTCTTTAAGTGAAATTGTAACAAAGACTGAGTTTTGAGCTAGAGAAACTTAGCAATGAGTGGCATTTATATTGCTGGAAAATAGCAGGGAACGCACCAGAAAACTCAGCAGGTGCATGCTATTATAATGTTCCTTATAGATTAAAGCTAGACACACTAAGAATTATGTGTGTATATGTAATGTAAAATATATATCCATATGACGATATGTTTGTGACTTGATTATTGTTATATATTTTTTTCTTTTAAAAGGTCTTTATTGAGATAACAATGGCTTACAACACTGTATATGATTTAGTGGTATGGGATCACATCCATCAGGTGAGTTGCTATATTACACTTACCAGGAAGGTACAGATAGTCCTCCAACATAGTCCATTATGCCGCCTCCCCACTTTTCTCTCCTCCTAAGTTCCCTTCTGGTAGCCACAATTCTGCACTAAGATTTTAATGTATTTTATCTACTATTTAAGCAGGTTATTGATATGACCATAATGATAAAACATTTGTTCATTAAATGAACAAAAAATGAAAAAATATCTGATAAAGACAGTGTAAGAAAGTTTATCAGTTTTGTAGCTAATGAAGATTTTGTCTGATTTTTATAATTTATAATATGCTTTAACCTACAATCTACAATTGCTTATGCTGTATTCTAGAAATACAATTTAACAGTAACTTAAATATATAGTTGTAAAATCACATGTACCTACTATATTATAGTCAGTACCCTAGTTGAAGCAATGAGACGATTTTGCCCAATTTCCTTTCTTTTATTTTTCTGGATTTGTCACCAGAAAGAAGCATAGGTATTTCATGCTCCATTTATTCTATGAAGTATAGAAATACGTTGCACTATTTTGACCTTCTTGAAAGTTTAAAATTAAACTAGTTTACTACTTTCCACTAGTTATCATCTTAACTTCACTGAATTCTGAAAAGGGATAGGTAGTCATAAAATATGTGAAAAATGATTAAGAGTTTAACTTTTCATATGTTTTTAATCCTAGTGATCTTGGCTCTGTTTCAGCAATCTCATATGTACAACCCACATTTGATCATATTGAAATCATGGTAATAGAAAACATATTGCTCATTACAACACAGGCCATGATGCTTAAAAACTTTAGCACACTCACATATCTATAAAATGATGATTTATTAAAATGACTGTATAACATACTAGAGAGAAAGAGCATTTGATAATTTTCTAACATCAAATGCTCTTTCTAGTAAGTTATACAGTCATTTTAATAAATCATTATCATTTTGATAATAAAAATTATATAAAATTATCAAAATATTCTAAAATTATCATTTTGACATGCAAGAGCTTTGCATTTCATAGCCACTGAAATGAAGGGCAATCATATAAATGAAGAGGTATCATAAGTTACATGATACAAATAGTTAATATATGTGTTTAAGCTTTAAGAACAATATATCTTGAATATTTTTCCAAATTTATATTTATTAATATAGAAATAGCTGCTTCTGAAAATAATAAAATATTTAAAACTTTTTACAGTGAATGTATGAATAATAGACATGAAATGAAGTACTTCAGTTAAATAATGCACTTCTGCCAATAAAGTCCTTAATCTGGAAATATCTTTTCAACATAAATGATAATGATCAGAATGACTTATATTGTGTTCTAAGTTTTTTTTTTTTAATTGAAAATTAAACTATAGCCATTAAAGCAAAAGATATTTTAGGGTTTATGTTTTATTCTAAATTTTTAATTTTTATTTAAAGATCTTTAGATAATCTTTAAAGCAATTTTGTCATTTCCTAATTATTATGTATTAATTTCCTATATACTGTGAAAAATTAAGTTAAAATTTGTTTTCAGTATCTTTCCATAGTATGAGGCAGTATAAATGATATAAATGATATGCAATGCATATTAAGCTTACTAAGTTTTTTCATTATGTGATGTTCTTTATTGCAGTGCCATTTACATTTACAATAGCCATACAATTATAAATATATATATAAATATATATATAAATATATATATATAATTTTGACATTCTTGACATATATATATATATATATACCACACACATATATACACACACACAATGGAATCCTTCTCAGCTACAAAATACAAAATACAAAATAGAAAGTATAATTATTATTCCATCTATAACAACATGAATTGAACTGGAGGGAATTGTTCTAATTAAATAAAGAGGAAAAAGCTAAATGGTTGATGGTGTTATATTGATGTGATTTATAGAGAAACAAAAACAAAGGGTCAGAGAAAGCCAAACCCTAAAATCTGACTATAGAATAAAAGGTATCAGAGAGGCAGGGCAAGTGAAGATCAAAGTGATCTATGGTGGAAGACCATGGATATTTTGGTGGTGGGTGTGGTATAGTAACAAACAATTGAATTATGGGATCATTTGGCTCTAAATTTTGCACAGTATTTTAATATTTTATCATAATTAAAAAGAAAAATAACTTACTAAATTTGTAAATGTGAAGTAACATATCTATATCTTGATTTGATATAGCTACTTAGGACAATTAGTACTAATGTCCTACTCAGGACACTTGCCATTTACTATCACTGTGATTTGTGTATAGTATGGAAAACACTAAAAGATTAAGCATTATTCTGTCCCTAATAATTTGAGTAGATAGGCTTCAAGTCAGAAAGTATTTTGTTATACTTCATAGCTTCAATTTACTCAACATTCTCATTGGTTCTCAGAACTTTCCTGCCTGTGGATAAATTAATTTCTCTATACCACTAAATCAAATATTAATAAGATTCTCCCCCCCTAAAATGACACATTTTAGAAGAAGTCTACCTCACTTATGTTCTTTGTTAGTATAAAAAGTACTTTAATTAAGCGAGGTGAATGGGTTTTGAATTGTTACAAAGTAATTCACACCAAGGGGATAGTTATAAACAGTATAAAAATTCAAGAGCATAAATATATTTTTATTATTAGGGTGAAATTTTTTTTAATCACATTTGATTGAAAAATCACATGAGGGTACATTAGTCTTTACAATACCTATTTTCTAAAATGAAAATAATATGAAAAATATAGAAGGAAGGAATTGTTATATGTCAGCTTTACTAATCTGCCATAAAATAGTCAATCTGTTTCAAAATGATTCCACTGTCTTTTTTGTAATGGCAGAACATGGGAAAGAAAAGAAATCATATATAGTGATATTTTGGTATTTCTCTTTCAATTACAGAATAATACTGTATATATTAATTATTACACATTTGAAAAATTATTTTGCAGTCACAAAGAGTTTCCTTTCTTTGCTTCATTGCTTATTTTATTTATAAAGACGTGGACAAAGTTCTTTCTCCCCTAAAGATCTAAATTGTAATATTCACGAGTTTTTAAAAAAATGTGTGCAAAATGGCAGCTTCATTATTATTTATTATGGCAAACATTTAATATTATTAAGTAATTCTAATATTAGTAATAATAACATCATCAGGCATTTATTCTTCCTCTAGTAAAATTTAGAGCATCTCATGAATAACTTTTCTTTAACCTAATTTTTGATCTGAAATGACATTCTGTGAGAGCAGAATGTGCAGAACAAAATGGAAAGGGAGTCAGTGGTTACGTTACAGGTCTTTGGGTATCTTGATGGTGGGTTGTGGTATGGTGATATATATTTGAAGAAGTGTGAACCTCTATCTTTGAATCATATACCAATTGTAAACCAATTTACTTCAATACAAAAATTAAATAAAATGGCATTATTATAAGTAGTAGTCTATCTAGATCTTCATATTTCACTCTTTTAATAGATTTGTCTAGGTCTTCAGAAATGAGATAACACTAATAAATAATATATTCTCTAAAATAAATTAAATAGGTAATCTTTGAAAAATATTATTGTCCATCACTAATGTTTTCCTTGATGTTATAAAAAATAAATGGAAAAACCTTCATTTGAATAAAATTTCTACACAATACCAAGCACAGTGCCATGCTTACACTAGACCTTAAATGAAAAGACTTGACTTTTAATTAATTAATTAATTGATGATAATAGTGTTTATTTAAGTTCATGAATTTTTCTGAGACAATATTTCATTGTTTCCCTATCATTTTGAAATTATCATAGACAAAGTGAAATTAAAGCATTAATAGCTGATGTGGCAACCTGAGACTGGTTAATTCTGGAGTATGTGCACTTACCCAGGCAGCACAAAGTTGGTTCAGGGTTAGTGCTGCTGGTGAACAGACAGCCACAGGTGGGTATAAAGTTTGTTTAAGGTCCTTGGTATTTGTCCCTTGGTAGCCCCAGGGACAAATGAATGGGTGCTACTGATGAATCACATTGCTTCAGGATGGTAAATTTGGTGGTTGGCTATAGAATGTCCAATGCTCGGTGTTCACAAAATATTCTAATAGACTCTGGCAGCCAGAGGTTACACTAAGTGAGTTTTGTGGTCCTCTTTGGCAACCCGAGGTTCTTAATTTTGGGCAGTGCTGGTGTAACCTGCAGATACAGTCTTTATCCAAGTAGCACATTTGGTCGATGCAGGGTTGTTAAAAATCTGACTGATTTTTTATTAGCCAGCTCATCAATCCTATAATCAACAAGTAGGGTCCTTCTGGGGCCAGATGACCACCACCTGAGCCCCAGTGTGGGTCACCAAAAGACCCAGGTGTTTCCGACTGAGTGACTTTTGCAGCAGGACAGGAATTGATATGATTATGAAGGTGTTTCTCGTAAAACTGATTAACCCAACTTGGTAAATTTTAAGGTGTGCTATTGACATGTACAGCCTAATGGTGGATCTGCAGAGACATTGTGGTTGACCCCAGCAGCCCAAGAGGAGGTTTGTGGGTCTTAATTTATAGTCCAGATCAGGCTTAATTTACAGCCTTCAGATCACTTTGGGAATCAGCAGGTATAAATCCCCAGGCACATGTGATATCCCACTGGGACTTGGGTTGACCCTGGAAGCCATGGCAGGGTGACTTTAAAACCTGTTGATCAAACTGGGCACCCATATGTTGATTATTGTTGGGGTCTGGTTTGATGGTTGACCCAGAAGCACCAGACTATTTCTGGTATCCTGCTGGACCTGGAAAACCAAAACAGGGTCCCTTTGGAGCCTACTGGTCAACCTTGGCAGGCACAGAGGGGTTCTGTTGGGGCCTGCTGGTCAACCCAGGAGACTGGGCTACATCTTGGTGCTAATAGATCCTGACAGCTCCAGCAGGGGCTGTTTGAAACCTACTGTTAGACCCTGAGAACCACAAGCCAGTTCCCTTGGTCAACCCAACTGACAGTAGGGTCTATTTGGAGCCTGCTTGCCAGTGCTATTAAGCTCAAGCTGTGAGGTATCCCCCACAGCTCCAAGCTACTTCCTGTTGGAGCATACTGGTCAATTCAGGCAATACAGAGGATGGCCTTTTGGGGACTTTTTCATTGACCCCTTGTTCATTGACCCCAGAAACCCCTGGGTGGGTCATTTGGGAGTTCCTACTCACCCAGAAAACAACTTCTTGTTTACTGGAATTTTTCAGGTGGATCCATTATACCCAGCAGTGGTCAATTTGGAACATGCTGGTTGATTGCGGCAACCTCTGATTGGTTGCTTATGCTGTGTGTTTGTTTCCTCCAGGCAGTCCCACTTTGGATCAGTTGCTGCAGCTGTGAACCAGTAGCCCCAGGTGTATTTCCAGAAATCAGCTTTTGGACCTTGTCAGTCCTAGCATGATTGTGTGGGTGCTTCTGGAGAACATGATAACCTGAAGATGATAAATTTTGAGGTATGCTATAGAAACATGCTCACTTATAATAGAAATCTGGGGAAAAAGAGTGGTTGACCCCAGCATCCAGAGGGGATATTTGTGTGGGCCATGAGGATCATCATTTGTAGCCTCAGTTGTTTGTTCAGGGGTGTGCCAGTCTAAGTCTTCAGCTCCATGTGAGGTGTCAGAGCGACTTGGTCAATCCTGGCATTCCCAGTGGGATTCCTTTGCAGCTTTTTGATCATCTTTGGTCACCACAGACTAAGTGTAGTTGGTCCTGGTGTTAAACCCTGAAGCCCCAGGCAACTTCCTGGTGGAGCCTGCAAGAGCCTGGCAGCCCCAGGCAGGGTTCCTTTGGGGACTACTGGACAACTCTGGAAAGTCCCAGCTGGTTCCCTTGGGGCCTGCTAGTTGACCGAGAAACCCCAGGCCCCCTCATGGTAGAGCCTGCTAGACCCTGGTAGCCTCAGTCAGGGTCCTTTGGAGCCTGCTGATCAATCTAGGAAGCTCCTGCTGCTACCACTGGAACCAAATGGTTGATCCAGAAGTCCCAGGCTACTCTCTGGTGGAGCCTACCTGACCCTGTCAACCCTAGGCATGGTCTGTTTTGAATTTCTGGTTGATATTAGCAACCATTGGCTGATTATGTTGGAGCTTGCTGGTCAACCTAACAGTGCCAGGCTATATTCTAGTGAAGTCTACTAGCAGCCTGAGGCAGTGTCCCTTTGGAGTCTGCTTATCAACACTGGCAACCACAGAGGGATTCTGTTGGCACCTGCTGTTCTACACAGGAGCTCCTGTTGTTGAGTCATGGACTCCAGCAGCCCCAGAAAGGGTCTATTTGGAACCTGATAGTAGACCCTGAGAACCAGATGCCGGTACTGTTGGGGCCTGCTGATCAACCCAGCAATCCCCAGCTACATCTGGCTAGAGCCTGCTGGATTCTGGAAGCCCCAGTCAGAGTTCATTTGGAGCCTTCTGATTACCTTGGCTACATGAGACGGTTTCAGTTGGGGCCTGCTGATTGATGTAGCAGCTGCATGCTACATCTTGGTGCAACCTGCTAGACTCTGGCAGTCCCCAATAGGTTCTCTTTGGGTCTTTTTGTCAAGGATGGCGACTTTGGGCTGGCTGTTTGCCTCAGTAGCCCAATTTTACTTCATGGTGGAACATAGTTGTTGATTCAGTCTATCCCCATACTGTACTATTTTTGGGTCCCAAATTAACTCCTGGAGTTCCTTATTCTTTCTTTGTGACCTCTTCTAAAACTGAAAGATATAATTTGTACTATTTGAATTGTGCAGGTGTACACATCATATCCCTCCTTGCCTGATTTCATACATGCTGGTCAATTGTGGAAATTTCTGAAATGTTGCTTATGCTGCATGCTTGATTGACCAAGATTGTCCTATATTGCTTCAGTATTATTACTGCCCATTCACTGAAAGCCCTATTGTTTCTGATTTTGGACTGCTTTCAGACCATGGCAGCCCCTGGCATGAAACTAAACTAGGTTATTTAGGTGTACCTGAAAAGACCAGGTTGGTAAATTTTGAGGTATGCTATGGACACATTTAGCCTAAATGTGGGTCTACAGAGACATTTGGTTGTCCCCAGTGGAGAAGTGGATGTGTATTTAGAGCCTATGGGTTGTTACTGGTAGCTGTAAATGTCTACTTTTGAGGGTTGTAAGTCTAAATTACAATCCCATTCAGGTCACCCCACAAGAAATATATTTGTAATTTGATTTTTGATGGTACCTGGGTCATACCCATTCAGAGTCCCTTTTGAGCCTGTTTTTTGACTATGGAAACTACAGCCTGGTTCTGGTTGCATATTCTTCTTGTAGGCCCAGTAGTTTTAATTTATACCCATGAAGAGCTTACTGAACTTCCAGTACAGGGTTTCTTTGGATCCCTATTGATCAACTCTGGCAACCACAATCTGTTTCTGTTTATGGTATGATGATTGACCCAGCAGTCAAAGGCTACTTCCTGTTGGATCCTGTCAAAAGACCATGGATTATCCTGTCTCTCTCTCTCTCTCCCCCTTTTTTTTTCTGAGAGATTCTTGTCCCCCTACGGCCTATAGCTTTGTCTTCTTGACTGTTGGTGGTGGGTGACAGGGCATATACCCAGGCATGGTCCATCAGGAGCATGCTATTTGATTGGGGCAGTTTTGGGCTATTTACTCTTGGCATTTGCTCACTTGCTTTACCCAGACTACACCTAATTGGGTTTGGATTGATGTTCTTTGTGAATTAGGAGTCCCAAGTTGGTCAACTGAGGTCTTCTTTTGAACCTTGGCTGCCTCACAAATTATTAAGTTGTTGCTGGTTATGAACTTGATAGCTTCAAGTTGGTAAATTTTAGAATCTGCTATGAACCTATGCATCCCCATTTCATGTCTCTGGAGTCATTCTGGTTGAGCCTGGCAGCCTGAGTACATGTTTTGTTGGGGCCTACTTCTATCTTTGGAAGCCCCTCTTGGTTACTTTCGGAGTTGCTGGTCTATTTGTGCAGCCTCAGGCTAGATTTGAGTGGTAACTGCAGGTGAACCTCTGTTTTCCCATCTGGTGTTTATGAAGTCTGCTAGTATACCCTGGTTACTACAGGTAGTGACTATTTAGGACTTATTATTGGCAGGCTGTTGGAGACCAATTGTTGATCCTGGAGGCCCTAGGCTAGTTGGGGCCTACTGGTCCATCCAGCAGCTCCAGACTCCTCAATGGATTCTGCTCAGCTAAGGCAACCCACTGGCATTGCCATTTTGTATTCAGCTTGTTAACTTTGGCAGACCATGACTGCATCCCTTTGGGATCTTCTGATCACTCCAGAAGCAATAGGCTTGTCAGTTTGACATCTTGTTGATCCCTTATATCCATTCAGGGTCATTTGGGAACATGCTGATAGATTGTAATGACCTCTTGCTAGTTACTCTTTCTGTATATGGACTTATCCAGGTAGAGCCAAATTTGGTCAGTATTGCAGCTGATGGTGAATCAGCAGTCCCTACCTGGGTCAGAGTGAAATCTGCTTTTGGACCCATGCAACCTTAGGCATTCTTGGTGTTTTTGAACTGGGTAGCTGTTGGGTTTTGCTGTCTGCTGTCATTTCTTACAGCCCCTTGCTGGGTGTGCCTGAAGTATTGCTTGTCCTGGGCAGCCCCAGGCAGTTTTCAGTTTGAGCCTGCTGGTCATCTTTGGTAGCCCCAGATGATAACTTCTGTCATCTGCCTTTGAACCCTATGCTATAGATGAGGTTTGGGTGGTATCTGCAGGTCGACCCATGTGCTAAGGCTAGTCATTATGAAGCTTGCTGATAAACATTGGCAACCAAGACAGGGTCCATTTGGGCAGGCTGGTCAACCACAGATGCCCCAGGCTTTGAAGCCTGTTTGTCAAACATGGTAGTCACAGGCAGAGTCTTTTGAACCTGATGTTTGATCCTGGTAGCCATAGGTTGGGTTCTGGGTTAGAACCTTATGGTCAGCTCCAGCTGTGACAGTTTTTGGCCTGCTAGTCTACCCTAGCAGTCACTTGGGGGTCCATTTATGACCTCCTGCTCACCCTGGAAATAACAGGCTGGTCTGGTTGACTTGTGCTGGTACACCCATCATACCCAGGCAGGTCAATTTGGAGCATGGTGGCTGAATGCGGCAATTTCTGGTTGGCACTTTTTATGTGTTTACTTACCCAGGTAGCCCCATGTTGAGTCAGGGTTGTTACAATTGGTAAATTGACTGTCCCAGTTTGAGTTTGAGGGAGGTCTTTTTATGGAGCCTGATAGCCCCCGGGCATGATCGGGTTGGTTTTACTGGCAAACTAATTGTTAACTTTCATGGTCTGCTACTGACCTGTGTAGCCTCATGCTGGATCTGCCGGAGACATTTTGGTTGACTCTGATATCTTCAGAGAGTAATCATGTGGAGTCTACTCTTTGTCTTTGGAAGCCCCAGGTTTTGTAACTATAGTTATAAATTGGTAAGAAAATGATAGGTCAACATCATGAATGATCAAGAAAGCAGATTATTTATTATTTAAGCACTCAGATGACAATGCTGTATAACTTACAGTCTTAGGTCTCTAAGTAGTGTGATATGATGACTGGTTTCTTCTATTTGGAATTGGTAAGATAAAGTTTATAACTTTGAATCACTAAGTCTCTGAGTATTTATTATGAAGATAGAAAAATAATTTAATTACCTTTTTATATATCTGGCTTGAGAGGCTTAATTCTTGATTGGGTCTCTGTTAACAGGACATTTTATCAATCCCATTAAACTTCATTCGTCATCCTAGCTCATTTCATAAAAAAAAGTGATATTTTGATTTTTGTGTTTATTACTTCTTTTATTGGTTAAAAACTTACTGAGTAGAAAGATGGTTTTCTAAGTATATTACATTAGAGATAATTAGTAATTTGAGAGTATTGGGTAATAATAGGAAGTTGAATGTATAGATCCAAATAATAAATGGTCAGATTTTTGTAGAGTATTTGGTATCTAAAACCTTTGAAATTATTTAATATAAGCCTACTTCATGTTATTTATCATGAGGAAATTTTAATGTTGGATATATAAGTATTTACCCACCATGTCCTAATTAAACTTGTGAATACTGAGATGAATAATATAATTTACTGCAGAATCATTTTACTTAAAAAAGTTACAGGTGATCCTAAATGTTAGAGAGAACTTCCACTCAAAGATAAAAAAAGCCAGATGTCTTAATAATAGTCTTAAATCCAAGATATCTTTAGAGAGAATTTCATAAATAAAGGGAAATTACATAAATAAAGGGCAATGACTTAGGAAATAATTTCACTACATGAGTGGCATAGGCAGAGAAATATTGAGAAATAAAAGAACAGACAAACATGCATTAAAGGGGACTTGATGTTTCAAATTATAAATTAAATCTATACTCTAAAATTAGAAAAGAGGGAGTACATCAAAGACAATTCTATATAAAGTCCAGCTGTCTTTAAGGATAAGGTCACAAATGGGTAGGGGGAAATTTTACCTTATGAAATAATTTACTGGGGACTAACGAGGTCAAAAAAATTGGGGTGGGAATTTAGGAGAAGACCAAGTGTCAACCCTAAGGAAAGATAAGATCCAGAAAATTCAAAATCAAAAATCCTTAATCCTTTGCTTCATATATGAAAAACTCTGAAAACAAATTATCTTTAACAACTTAATCTGAAATCAAAACGACCTTAGAATTATGTTAGTAAAAAAGTTGATTTGAAGATTTTAATAGTTTTATGAGTCTCATTTTATGTGAATAGTCATTCATTCTGCAGAAATATTGATGTGCTATATTATGGAATACTTTCCAGGTTCCCTATGTATACATGATACATAATATCTGGATAATATTTTATTTTGATAGTCCCCAAATTTTAAATTCTGAAATACACCTATCTCCAAGTTCATAGAAGAGGAATTGTGGAGATTTCACAAGAAATCCCCCTTTCAAATCTGAAGATAGAGAAACAATTGTAAAAGCGATTAGAAAAGTGCTCTTGAGGAAAGCATGCAGTTTAAGAAAATGTGTAGAGAATGTGAACAGAGTATATGACTGCATGCATATCCCCTGTCTCCTGAGGTGTATTTACGACACTTTATGGAGCTAGAAGTCTAAGATATTGGGGGGGGGGAACTATGTTAAGCCATGTTAATGAAAAAACAGACCAGGCAATTAAAAACATTACATTGGGCTAATATTAATGTTGGTCCCCTAGGAAAGAATCACCTGAGTAGTATTACCGAATCAAGCAGATTAAAGACGTCACCAAGAGACCATAAGAGATTCTAGAAATCTTGTATCAAAAGTTCAAGAACACCTAATGCATATTTTGTGAACTGATTTCTGAATGACTATATACATATATATACACACATATATATATATATATATATATATATATATATATATATATCTATCTCCCATGTGCTTTATTTTATAATGAATATGTTTCTCCAAATCTTCTTAAATTCTGAGCAACTGAATAGTATTGCGATTAGACTTTTTTAAAAAATGAACTTTATTGATACCCACTGCTTATCCAGAATAAAAAATACTTTTATTTCCATTTTATATGCTAGTTCTTCTTATACTACCTCCAGAATTGAATATACCATAAAACTACTTTTCAAATGTAATTTGCATCTCTAGGATAACTTTACTAATGAGTGTTTATTTGACTATTATTTACCATTGTGAATTTTTATATAAGAAACTACCTTAAAACTTGATGGCTTGAAAGAGTTAATTACTAGTTCTTATGACCATTTGGAGGATTAGTATTTGCAATATAGATTTTCTAAGTGGTTGTCCTGCTTATTTGAAACCAACTGGAATATTTATTTGACAAATAAGTTAGGCTAGAAAATCCAAGAAGGCTTTATTTAAACATTTGAAGGTTTCTCCATATGACTACCTTCTCTCTCATGGTATCTCTGTCTCTGTCTCTCTCTCTGTCTCTCTCAGAAAGGTCTGATTATTTTAGCTTGGATATTGCTTTTGCAAAATAGCAGAAATGAAAGTTACTTGTTTTCTTAGGAACTACACGTGAAAAATACAGAACATCATTTTTCACTTGTCCTGTAGTCTGACTGCTTATTGCAAGGGGAAGGGGGAGCATATACCATGAGGTCAGAAATTGCTATTCGCCCTAGTTAATATATTTTATTCAAAAATAATTACGCACATATTTAAATGTCATGCAATAAACACAAACACTGGAGATATAAGTATTGGAGTCATACATTTATTCAAAATTATGTATACATTTATATGTCAGACATAGCCCTCATTTCATTGAGTTACATGTCTAATAATAGACAAATACTAATCAAATAATATCTTTAAAGCATGATTATAATTGCTAAATTCATAATTAATACAAACTCTAGGGAGATCTTTACATATATTACAAGGGGTGGGAGGAAGCATCAAGAAATTTGGAGAGTCAATGAGAAATTTCTTAAGTGGTAAGGAAGATTGAGTACAACTAAGAAGATGAGGTAGGAGAAAGAGCATGCTGGAATTACAGGCAGAATAACATGCAAACAAAGTGTAAAAATATATAAAACACTCAAGTTAGGTAGTGCTAGACTGGCTGGAGTGGGTGAAATTATATTAGAAAGTTGGCCTGGGACAGGTCTGTTATTTTGAAAACATAATAAAGGTATAGTCTTTTTATAGCAGTGATTAATAGTAAGTTAATAGTAAGGATTTATAGTGTTGCCTTTATTATACCAAACTTTAACTTTTTGTTACACTTAATAACAACTACAGGTTACACAAAAGAGGGAAACTTATGCATATGTGGGAGATGAAATGGTATTGCAATAATACTAGCAATAGAAAATGGCAGCTCTGTATGATAGTTGATAATGAATAGAGACAAATAAGATTATCTTTATAAAAATAAAAATTAAACAGAACTCTGTTAATTGTTGGAAAGAGTAATTAGTGAAAGAGACAATAAATATAGCTATTTTTTGTGCATAGAATTACCATCCCAGGTTTCTGCCTTGTCAAGAAATATAAATTTTGGACTTGTGGCTATTCAGTGTCTTTAATATTTCCAAGTTAAATGTTTGTAGACCCTTGAGCATATGAGATATAGAAAGCAAATGCTATTTTCTGTTTTTAATTGTATTCAATATTTTATTTTATAAATTTAATTAATGATATAGTACATATATTTTATGTTTATTATATCAACTATTGTTGACCCTTTAATATATTGCATCTTCCAATATAGATTGTGTCTATGTATTTTCTCCTACATCATTTATTATACAGTTTTGGCCCTTTCTCTCTCTTCTTTCCTGCTTAACCACAAATACTTCACTTCGCTTATTAGTTTTCAAGCTTTGTTAAAATGTTTAATTTTGTTGATTTGTCTGCCAAAAATTCACTATTTCTCTGACTTATTCTGACACTGTTAGGTAGTCTGGTCTCAAATTTAATCTGATGGACTACATTTATATTGTTCTTCAAATTGTATAATTTAGGTATTTGTTAGTGCATTATATTGTTTTATGTTTTATTGCCTTATAATAGTCTAGTAGAGCTTTCATGCATGGTTTGATGTTGTTTTATCCTTTCAATTGTTGTTTTTCAGTAAAACTGTTAACTCTCCCCTGTCTTGAATAGTAATGTTGAGAACAAAGTATTCAAGGTGAGAAATCTTTTTCTTTCAGTTCTGTAAATACCTCCTGCCTTTCCCTTTTTACCTGTAAGCTTCTCACTGAAAGCTCCATCAGTAGTCTAATAGATATTCCCTTACAAAATTATTTTCCTTTAACTCAGTTGTTTAATATTCTGTCATTGTTATTGACTTTCAACAGTTTTATTAAAATGTGTCATAGTGTGTATGTCTGGTATTATTTGGGACTATTTAGCATCTTGGACAAGGGTATCTTTTCATTTCCCTGGTTGAGGTAGTTTCAGCAATTATTAATTTATACTAATTTGTATGCTTTGTTTTTCTCTTCTTTTAAGACCCTATGCTGTATGTTTTAAGAGAAAGCAAAGCATACAAATCTGTTATTTCTCTCTACGTTATCCCAAAGAGCTTTCACACTGTTTTGTTTTGCTTTGTTATTCCTTTTTCTCTTTATGTTCTATTTTTGCTTTTACCTCCACTATGCCTTCAAGCTCTCTAGTTGTCTCTAATACTGACATTTGTCTATTGCTGAGGTCATCTTTTATTTTTAAATTTACCTATAGCAAGTTCATAATTTTTCTGTTGTTTTCCATTTTAGATCACCCATTGTTTTTCATAATTGAGTGGATATGGTCATGTTACCTTAATCTTTACTTCACTTATATTGAACAGTTCTACTGAAATTCTGAGTTTTGTTACACCATCATTTAGGACTTGGATCCTCTTTTTCTTTAAGTTTTTATTGGTTGTAACAGAGAGCTTCCTCTTCTTTGCTTTTTTTAAATTGGTTTACACTACTATGTTAAGTAGTTAAGTATAATTATGAGTGTTTTTACCCAGGATCCTGAGTGTCTATTCTGTCACCGACAGGTATCTTCATAACTGTTCAGATTACAAGAGCACGACTCCTAGTAATTGGTTAACAGGTAGATGGAGGACCCCGAATATTTACATTCATTAAAAATCTTAACTTCAAGCTTCATATAAAGCTGTAGGTGTCCAAGTTATGTATTGGCGATTCACAGTGATTCCCACTAGTGGCCCCACTAGGCCATCTCCTTAGCCAAAATGATGTTTTTTTTTTTTTCCATAGATTTCTATGATTTCATTAAACAAATATAGCATTGAGTGAGACAGGGCCAAAAGTGCCTTACACTGGAACACTTGGTCTGGTTATTAAGATCCAGGTGTTTAAACTCTACTTACTAAAATTGTTATGACAGTGGTTCCAGGAAGATGGCCAACAATTCAAAGGGGTGAATAGAAGAGGCTTTATTTATATACACTGGTGGGCTCAGTCAATGGAGGATGAGTTTCATAATGCTCCTTGATTCTTGAGAGCTGGTTGCTATGCATGAACTAAGTAGCTGGCAATACCTCATAGGTGATGGGTTGTCATCAGGTCATCTGGCTCTGCCCCTGTCATTAGGTAGGGCTGAGGTGGGCAAAGTTCTTCATTCTTGGGCTGCTTCTGACTTCAGTGATTTTTTTTTTTTTTTTTTTTTTTTGTCTAGAACATCAGGTCTTTGTTTTGATTCTGGTCATAGGTGGGATAAGGATGGCATTTTGCATATCATAGTCTCAGAATGTAAATAACATAATCTACAAAAAGACATAGGTGTTTTAATTTGGAAACCTAAGGCTGAAACCAATAATCATCACTCTGCACCCTTATTTAAATAGTATTTCATGTGCACCTTCCTGCATGCTAACTCTATGCACCCCTCTCTCCTATGTACTGCTATATTTAAATCCCCTAGTATAATCTGTGTGTCCCTGAGTTGTCAACAATAGAAGGGCTCCACATAGCACCCCTCCCTTTCCTGGATTACACTGTCTTGGTAGTGCTCTAAATGCAATTTAGCTATTTTTTTATGCCCTTTCCACCTTAAAATTGTTCTTGGTATAGTTAATTGCCATGATTTTACCTTTCAAAGGTTGTTGACTTTGCTTTGTTATAATTGATTGTGAATAGATGGACTAGGCAAGCCAAGCATTTTCACTCTACTTCCAACTATCCAGACTCCTACCAAACTGTATTTTAAATTGAATTGACACAGTTCCTAATGACACCAGGTGAAACTAAGTAAGTTTCCAGGGACCATAAACTATGAAGAGGAAAATATCCGTGTTGCTCTCCTCAGGGTCTGTTCCACTTGTACACACAAAGGAAAATAATCCCTCTAGTATGTTCAAAGTTTTCAATGAAGAAGAGGTATAAGGGAGGGAAGGAATGCAATTAACAGACTCCTGATCCAACTTCAAAATCACCTACCTTCTTGTGGGTAAATTCCCAACTAAACAGACCAGGCCTAAAGCAGACAAGCTGCAGTTTGAAAGCAAAATTGCCATATGAGTTCCTGGTAAATGCTAGTAGGAAGGTCAAACAGGGCCCAGAGGATTCAGTGAGAGGAGATACTCAGAATTTACTACATATCATGTAAGTTGGATAATTTATCATGAGGTCAAAATGTCAGCTGTCTTTGAAAAGCCCACCTGCCAACAGTGCTGTAGCTGCCAAGAGCAAAAGTAAATAGCAGCCTGGCCTTCTGGTCTCTGTTCCTCACATGATGCCTGGTTTCCCTTTTCCTCCTTTCCCCAGCAACTTCCATTCAGGAAGTGAATGAATTTCCATTCAGGAAGTTCATTTTATGCATGTTGGGAGTTGTAATTCAAAGCATAAGGAAATGTGGCTGGTGAAATGGGGGCAGTGAAGATGGTGCCTGTTCCTGTGGTTTCTCACACCCTGTAGCTCTATACACTGTCTAGCTCTTTCTCCTATAATTTGACCATGTACAGAAGATTGATCCATTTCAGTAAAATACTTCAAAGAATCATGCACTACAATTTTCAGAGTCTGACGTTCTTTTTTTTCTTGATAGTACCCCCCCAAATTATGAAAAATATCCTTAAAAGTTATAATGTTTAATATGCATTCATTCTAAGTATGAAAATGATAATTGTATGAAATAGATGGGAATTACTGAATCACTCATGTCACTCAAACCGGAGTATCAAAATCCATGGTATCTAAGTGAGGAAATATATGATTTAGGAATATTTCATCTTAAAACATCACCTTTTTCAGGTAACTCTATATAATGTGTACATTTAAAATCATGATTTACTTGAGTAGTGGCAGGAAGGCAATTATTCTATGCTGTAGAAGAATAAATACTTTTAGTTCCCCCATAACTTAAACACCTCCCATATGTTCTGCTCTTGTTTATACTTGTATCTACATGCTTACTTCAAATACTATTTTTTAATTCTCAACATGATCCTTGTTTATGTAATAAATTATCTGGTGTTGTACTTAAGTCTCATGAGTTTTTTTATAATACTCTCAATGAATTTTCACAAGTCATTTCAATCTGTGTATTTCCTTGAAATGATGTAGGAAGTTCCAATTTTTAACTATTATGTGAAGTTTTTGCATGCTTTATATTTGGATCTTTCATATTTGTTTCTTAAATTTTAAATTTGCCTTAAATAATTACATTTTCATTTTTTTTCTTCTGGTTTTGTTTTTATGTTTGTTTTCCCCTATTAGAGTAACATGTTACTCCAACGTTTAGTTGGTTCTCATATCCTTTCACTATTTCCTTTTTTTATTGGATGTTCTCCAGTTCTCATTGTGAAATGTGATCACGAGAAGAACATGTGGCATTCAAAGTACAGGTGCACCATGCTTTTTTTGCAAGAATAAGATAATGTGGACGCTTTCAGGATTGTTTTGCTTTTTTATATTTGCTGGCTTCCAAGATGCCTCTGGGGACTGTTAAGTATTGTGTTGACTCTTTTGTCTGTTGCAGCACATTGACTTGATCTCCCCAAGGATGAAACTCCAGATCCCACGATGATATTCTTCATATTGTTGTTAGGGGCCACAGATATCTTCATCTGCTATTAAAAATTGACAATTCAAATATCTCTTTTGCCATGGCTTCAATGAAGCCCTCTCAAATACCATGAGAGCATAAATGAAGATGGTTTGCTTCCTCTGAAAGTCACTAAGTTCACATAGTTGTTTTCTGAAAGCTGAAATTTTCTAACCTTACCATTTTCAATCTTGAGGCATAATACTAATGCATTTTTTAAAAATGAAGCAAATATGTTTCTGCAGGTATGCAACAAAACTTCTTTGTTTTTCATAAAATAAATCAAGTGAATCTCAGCTGTTTCCTATCAAAAACCTATATATTATGCATAAGAAATATGTTCACAGCAGTATAATATTAAAATGAGTTGATTTTCAGTTTGTTTCCAGACTGATATTTGTTGTTTCACTTATTAGGCAAAAACAGCTCTAGTTTAAAGGAGCATTATCTCTATGTTTTTTGTTTTTTTTTTTTATCTTTAATTATGGGAGGTTTTAAAATTCTGTTTGGTGGTATTTTATGTCAGTATTTTGTAGGCTTAAATTACTAAGGGAAAGAAAAACTACACTAGTTTTTTCCTTAAAAGATAGGAACAAAGCTATTGTGTTTCTTCAATTACAAACTAAGTTTTTCATCAACTTTTGAAAACTGATTTGTTTATATAACAGAATAAAGATACTAGCTTTTATGAATGTTACATGACTCTTCATAAACTAAACAAATCTCTTCAACAATAATCTCTTTAAACTGTAAAGTTAAGGAGAGCATGAGAACTAAGACTTAGAAAACTTCAGAGAAAAAAATAAGCATGAATAAGTGAAAATAGCAAACCCAGATTAGTGTACCATTCGCACATAGAAATGTATAAAATTATAAGCAGAAAATGTTTTAGTGGTTGTTTTTGTTGTTTGTAGAAAAGATATTGTCTCCTCTTTTGTTTCATACATTTAAAAGGAGATTAATAACCTCTATTAGAATCTTACAGAAGAATAGATAGTAAGGCTGCACACATCAAAATCATAGATATGAAATAGAATTTAGTGAAAGAATCTGTGAGTTAATGATGTAAATGACTGCTAATGGTTTTATTTGCATAAGAAGTCCTTTCAGTGGTATTTAAACATTGCTTATTAATAATTATCTTGAAGCTGTGTAAAAATTAAGCAGCAAATTAGAAAAAGATGCTGATTTAAGTCTATTTTTGAAAAGGCTAGAGGTTTTGATTTCTTACCTCCTTTCTCTAGTGTTTTATACTCACCAGAGGCTGAAAATCATTAGAAAGTAAATGATGTAAGTTATTTTGGTAAGTAAAATAAACATTTAATAACAACCAAAAAAGTCTTGAATGAACATCAGTTCATTTATACAGGGGTGTTATTTTTATCTTATATAAATGAAAAAATTACATAAAGTGAAAAGATTTGCCCAGGGCCACAAAATCATTAGGTCTCAGAATCAATATTGAACCCAGTATTTTATAAATCTTGCTCCACTTTTCAATATATCAAAATTTTAATGATTGCATTGCCATTTACTTTAGTATTAATTTAGTCATGATATACATAATGTAGTTATGTTTATGCCTATGATATTTAATAGTTGATTACAGCTCCATGACCCATAAGATAAGACCTGTGTTATTCCTCTTTCCTTCTATTTAGATAGTTCAGAAAAACATCATCAGGAAAGACATCTGTCCACTTAGGTATTTTATATTAAATCAAAATTCTGACAACAAAACTAAAATATCTGTTACCATGTTTTTCAGGTTCCCAGGTCTAGTTTGATAGCCAGGGATTGACTCCAGACTAGAGTAGCAATGTTGAATTTTGCCCATTATACCACAGGGTTCGGTGACTGAGGAGGCTGAAGCAGGTACTTTGCTGACTTTGGCAAAAGGCAAAAACAGTCAAATTTATTTAGAAGAATGGGTGAGGAAACATTTATTAAGGAGAAAAGAAAAGAAACAGAAATAAAGTGGGTCTTCTAAGCCTGATGAAGGATGGAGAGGCGAGGCAGCAAAAAAGGTGTGCTATCTCAGGGGATACTTCCTTCTTTTCCTAATTATTCTAAAAGGACCATCAGTCTATTTCCCAGCCCTTGGAGATTGTTGTTTATTTATTTTTTCCTTACTTGACCCTGTCAGAAAATGTCCTATTAGCCCTTCACCTTCCTTAGACCAGTTGTGTCTGGTTAATACTCTTTTGAATTTTCCACCTTTAGTCTAGGGTGTGTCTTTGAAATTTGTTGCCACTGTGTCCATATCCACATTGTCCCTGTCTGTGATGTTTCCATTTTCCATTCTATTCTAAGGCTTGAAGTTTGTTCTCCCTAGGATTCATACCATGAGTTCATTAAATAAAGTCATTTATTTTCAGCTGCATGTCATTTGCAGGTTAGTGGATTGAAAGGGTTGTGCATTTTTCATAGAAATGAACTTTGATCCAGGCTACCAAAGATCCCATCTTGATATATGGGCTCACAATAGTTAAGTCATTGGAGATCTACTGACTTTCCAAATGCCTATTAAATCTTCAAGAGACAGATATGCCCCTTTGTTGATATCCCATATCAAGTGAATCATGTAATCTCAACTGATTTCAAAGAGACAGAGAAATAAAATCCTGCCATGCCTTAACAAGGGGTGTATTGGCTAAAAATTGCCCTCTGAATTAAATATATATATAAAATAAAAACTGTCCTCTGGATATCAAGCATTCAGTTTACTCTTCTTCAAAAGTAAAAGTCAAAATTTGAAATAAGCTGCCTAGCATTATTTTAAAGATCTAGAATGACTGAACATTCATGGCAGACTCTTCATTCGTATGCCTTATCATATGGTCTATATTTATTAATGTGTTTTCTCTTAATTCTGAAATTTAAGATATAAAAACTATACAAATTGTTTCCAAACACCTAATTAAAAATGAGACAATGGTGGAGAAATGGTAGACTAACCAAAACATACATATCCATTTCTAAATAGCAATTATTTAAGAGACTTTGCAATCATTCATATATATATGAATCATATATGAATCATATATTCATATATATATGAATAATTCATATATATATATGATTGGTAAGTCTCTTAATATGTATATATGAATGATTGCTAAGTCTCTTTATATATATATATATGAATGATTGCTAAGTCTCTTAAATATATATAATATATAATATATATCCATATATATAATTATTTAATTATATATAATTATATATATATATATATATGGCTCTATCTATCTACACACTTAGCAATCAAATACTTATATTCACTAATAGTAGACATTAGATTGAAGCCCCAAATGGGTCATATTATCTCTGGTCAACTGCTTGCTGCAGGTGGAAGTACTCTCATTGACTAAAATTCAAAGGGGTGAGTCTCTCACCTGATAACAAGCGTACATATAAACACAGTTGCCCAAACATCATTAAGTGACAAATTCAAAATTCTAGAACTGAAGCTAAATTTGAGCTCCAGAAGTTGATTGAATTGCTATATTATCAAGTACATATTGTAATTCTACTTTTCAGATTGTAAGAACTTTATACAGCTCTATAGTTAGCTTCTATAACCAACCAATGGCAGGAAAGAGATGTTTGTGATTTTTTATAACATGCTCTTTTCTACTTCCCTTCCCTGTGATTTATGCAGTTGATTTTATTCATTACCAGTTATCTCCCAATTATCCTGGACAGGATATCGATGATAGATTACAGCTTCAACTGAAGCCAGGACCCCGATATGGGCAATGTTATTTTTTTGTAAAATTTAGGCATCACAATTACATGTGTCTGGAAGACATAGAGGTTATGAGTGACCTGAAGTTGAGAGACAGAAAGTTATTTCCTTCTTCTCCCTTGATTTTGTAAATCTTAAGTAGGACTTGGTCAATACAATGCAAACTTAACTCCCATGCCTATTGTTTTAGGGTCTAAATGGGGAACCATAAGCTTGACCAGGCCAGGGTGCAGCTGATGATGTGAACACTTGCAAGGGTATGGACTCTTTTAGTTTGTCTTTTCCTATTTGTGAATAAATCCCTGTGTTTACCCTTACCAGAAACATTTGATCTCTGGTGACTGTTTGCTATGGGTGGAAGAACTTTCACTGAATAAAATTAAAAGGGGTGGTCCCCTCAACCAGTAACAGTTTTGGCAACCACAAAGGGATTAAACTGCATATGGTAGATCAGCCCAAAAATCTTTTATCTGCTAGTTCAATCACCACTGTAAATCAGACTTGTTGTTATGTTGGTAATAATATTACACAAAATTTTCAGAGTTTGTGATAGTTGTTACATGTAAATAAGAAAATATGAAGTGTAATTTTGAAAGTTGATCTTGTGAATCTCTAGATATTTAGATATTTCACATTAATTGAGTCATGTCCTTCACAGGACCTTATGTTCATCTTAAGAACACGTTTCATTAATGAGTCATTCAGTCCAAAATAACATGCAAGCACTCAAATATGGTATTTGTTATTCCATTCATCAGAAAAGAATATGGGTTATGCAATAGTTGACTTCAGAAATACAAGGTTCTCATAGAAGCCTTTTAATAGATGTTGCATTTACCAAGATTGATTTCCATTGTTTTTAACAACTATGGGATACATTTATGAATTATTGGATTCATATTATCAAAAACAAATGAACCTCAAAGAAAATAGAGCATTAAAAAAGTTTACTTATAATGTATTTACTTATAATGCACTTATATACAAATGTAATATGAAATTTCCATAGCTTTTAAAACTATAAATTTCACTAAGCTTGAACATTCATTTTATTATTCAGAGCAGTGATAAGTTTCTTTCATTATATCATTCTTTAAAATGTGCTTATTTCAAGCCTATGGTACTTAGCATCACAGATCATCACTGAGCTTTCAGTTTAGTTTTCTGACGAAGTTGTCTTCAATCCACTAGTTAGAAATTTGTTATTGTATACAAATCATTTCAAAGCAACAAAAGAAACTGAGATGTTCATTACAGTAGTTTATATATGCATTTATTTGCATTTTTCAACTATTATATTGGATATTTCAAGCATTCTATTTATTTTTTAACTTTTTCACTTTACATTTCAACATCATTTGATATACAGTAATTTGCAAATATGTAAAGTATACATCTTGGCTTTTAACCTTCTGAGTAGCCCGTGAAATTATCTCTATAGTAAATACTATTAACTCAAAAATCTCCCCATTGCAATACAAGCAGTAATAAGCAAACCACAATAAAACATAAATAACTATGAGTTTATCATCACATTTTTCAATGTTTTAAAACTTTCAGATGCCATGATTGATAATATGCCATTTAAGGATGCATTATCTCAAAATGAATGATATTTCCCCATATTTTCAGTATACTTAATTTCACAATTGCAAAAATTATGTAAGAATTAATCAAATGTAGATTATTTAAATGATTGTCTCAAAATAATTATCCTACTTCCTATTTAATAAATTTATTTGTGATTATTTTATTTCCAAATTATTATGAAAGCTTATAAGTTCCTAATATTGCTTGGAAATAAAATTAAATTTTATTTATATCACAAATAGGAAATTTACAAGGAAAACAAAATTTTACGACATCAATAAAAGATTAAAGTACTCAGCATGCAAAATTTATCAATTTTAATTTTGAGATAGCAAACTTAGATATTTAAGTAAAAGTAAAAAAAAATGATTTTAGATGAATGAATAACAGTGGCTCATTGAAAAGCAGATATTTTAGGTATGTGTAAACTGGGGACTTATTATCACAAAATTATCTTTTTTTTATAGTGTTAGAAAAAATAATTTGTAATGAAGGAAAAATGGTGCTAACACATTTTTTAAAAAAATATATAAGCAAAAAGCATTTAGCTCTTTTTAAGTGATGTGTATAATTATAATTACTATGCACTTTCAAAAATACTATATAAAATACTTTTCAGTTTTGTTTAATTTTGGAGTCAAGTGATTATTTTATTTACTAGTATTACATTTAAAATAAGTGTAAAAAATACCTTCAGTTTATACTAATAACATTTGAAACTATGAAAGAAAAATGAGATAATAGCAGTTGTATTTTTATGAGTTGACTTTAGGTTTTATTATTGAAATGGGAAACCTAAAGTAGGGATCACGGTTTGAGTCCCGCTCAGGGCAGCATAGTGAGACTTAGTCCCAAAAAATAGCTGGGTGTGGTGGCGTGCACCTGTAATCCCAGCTACCTGGGAAACTGAGACTGGGGATTGCTTGAGACTGTGGTACCCCGAGCAACGGGAGCCTGCGGTTCCACGGGCAAAAATAGTGAGACCTAGTCTCAAAAAAAATTAAAAAAATAATAAAGTAGTGATATGAAAATATTGTTTGAAATTAATCGGAAGAAAGATAAACTATGTTTCTAATTTCATAAAGCATGAGTAAACTAATGAATATGTGATAACATGAGTGGTGATGGGTGAATGGGTGAGTTCCTTGTATGAAATAAACAAATGTGCAAAATATGAGGCCTCTGTGTTCTGCAAACTTAACACACCTCTAAGCACCTTTTGATGGGAAACCAGAGTTAAAAAGAGGCAGAACCAGCCAGGCAAGAACAGAATGAAAGTAACAAAATCAGATTAAGGGCTGAGATAGCTAGCTTTCCCTCCAGTCTCCCCCAAGTGTATCTGTGTCTCAGTGTCTCATTTTGTGGTCCTCAAGTCCTTGGTGCAAGTCTAAAGCCTAGAAGTGCAGCCTTTTCTTCACTCTTATCTGCTCCAAGTCCCTCCTCCACATCATCTTCCAAGTCTCTTTCAGCTTCTCTTTCCTTCTTAGCTCCACACTTCATTAGGTGGAACATCCCTTTTATTATGGAGATTACACTCTACCTACATTGTAGTCTGTAAATTAGTACAATAAACAACTATCTGAGACTTCAACAATAAGCCATATTTTAATTATGTGCACACATATATATCTGTAAAACTGTAATATAACTTGCAAATACAAGTATAGCATTAACTGAATTGCATATCAATAATAAAGTAATTAAAATTTCATTTCATTAAAAATCCCACTATGTTGAGTTAATCTGATAAGCGTTCCCTAAGAAATCATAGTAGATCTTTGCAAATATCTAAGGAATTAGAAAGGAAAACAGTTTTCTCCTCAAGTATATACCTAATCTACTTTAATCTTACTCATACTTAGAAATTATTTTTGCTTTGTAGCATTATTCTCCTTATATTTAAAAACCACAGTACTGATGGAAGGATAGAGATTATAAAAGATAGATACAATGAACCCTCAAATATTTGCAACTTATGTCTTCTTTATTTAAATTTTTTCTTATATTTTAGGTGCTGAATAACACTTGACCTAAAATGTTTTATTCACTGTTTTATACAGATTAAACAAGATGATGATACAAACTTTTTGAAAGTATCAATGTTCATTGTTATATTCCAATCCCACATTTTTATTTATTTGTACTACCTATATCTTTTTTTATGAACTAAAAATACGGAGAAAGATCAACTTTCACAGTACTGTTAGTGGATTTTATTAATTATTAATTTATTAAAATTATTAAAATTTGCAAAGATGCAATTAAAAATTTCACCAATTTTGCTCATTTTTCTCTATTCTATGTAAACATGATCCTAACATGTCTACTATAGACTAACATGATACTTTAGTTTTCTTGTAATTAAATTATGATTTATGCATTAAATGGCAAAATGAAACTGAAAATATTTCTAAATAAATAAACTTTATTTATTCAAAAAAAGTTAGTTTTCAATATTGTGGTTATTAAAATAATGCCTCACCAATGTAACTGTCACCTCAAAGTGAATTATAATCTTACCAAATGCATCTTAGAATATCCAGGAAGTAAAAGTTTTATCAAAATATACAAAAAATATTGTGAATATTAGTATTTGAATATTTTGCATTTTAATAGTTCTCGTTGCTCAGTGCCATACTTATTTCAAGAAGTTAATGTTAAAAATAGTAGAGAGAAAGTCTTTAGCAAGTAAGTGACTGCTGATGTCAATGACAGGTGAGGGGATGCTACAATTAAGTATATTCTTGATATTGAATTTTGATATTGAATTTTGATATTGAATATTGATATTTATTTGTTAAATACATGCAAATATTGTATGCATTAAATGGTATATGTTATTATTAAATCCATGCTTTATCATCTGTATTTTATAGACCAGCAGTTAAGGTAAGCATGATTGATTTCATTGTTTTGTCTACAGAATTTTTTTGTTTATTATTTAGTTACTCATTTCCTAGAATGTAGCTTTCAGTTCCTCTCTGCTGCTCTTGCCCAGTCATTTGTTTGTGCTTGTGTATATGCACATCTATGCCTCAGGTAAGAAACCAACTATTTGAACTTTTTGTATTCTATTGTTAATACTAAATGATTTTAATAAATTTTCATTCTCTGATGTGTTTTATGGGGAGTTCTCTACATTTTAATTTGTCCAGTTAAGGGGATTTCTAGGATACACATTTTTCAGTTTTAAAACCAGTAAAGTTCCAGGAAGACTGGGCTAGGTTGGTCACTTCATTTTATTTTACCATGCACTTATCAGAGGAGTGGATTTCCTAACCTAATCCTCCCACTTGCACATTTAATAATTTCTGGTTCATTTTTAAATTTATGTAATATCCTAAACTATCTTCTAATATATCCATGCTTTATATGTAGTTATAAGTAGCCATACATGTGAGAGTAACAAGAATTTTGTTCTTAAGGCATTAAGAAAATGCCTAAAACCTTTTAGACTATCAAAGTTAACCCCTTTTCCAAAGGCAACTGTTTCTATAAACGTTTGCATATCATCCTTAATTTTCATTTAAGAATCATAAATTTCAAGTAACACTTCTCTACAGAGCTGGCAAATTCCACTACCACATTGCTTTCCGGTGTTTAAAGAATCATGTATCATGCACTTTGATGGCTGCATGTTGAATGGCAATCATGTAATAATCTTGTAAAATGTAGAGGAGTGAGTTTTCAATGATATACCAGGTGAAATATAATGTCTCTCCTACCAATAACAGCCCTTGTGTTTAAAATAATAACTCAGAGTATGGAGAATGAAACTTTATAATGTTTAATTCTAAATCATTAGCTGATGAGCTCCCAATCTTGACAGAAATCATAGTATGTGTAGCAAAATCACTTATTTGTTAAGATCATCTTAGGCACCCTGCAATGTCAAAGAATATTTCAACCCCCTTAATGATGAGAACTATAATGATCAGCTGTGATTTATGTCTATATGTATATGTACCTGTATGACTCTCTTATAACTAATGTTATTTAAGCATGCCTTTGGTGACAGATCTTACATTTCAATTTCCTCAAGGCTGCATTACTAAAATAAAATAAAAATCAATGCTATGAAGCACTATGGTAATCACATGTGTATTCCATTCTCAGCATATAAACATATATTATATAACTTTTCCAGACAAGGCTCTCCTACAGATTCTTAGGAGACCTCCTATGCATGTATATAATAAATGGGAGGTAAATTTCAAACAAATAGCTTATTTTTATTTCCAATTCAGTCATCCATTATGTAAGTCCATTATGTTTTGACTCCTATGGAGCTGAGCACTGCAGGTGCAATGAGTTGAGCAGAGCTGTCTACTATTCTGATTAGACCAGAAGCTGAGATGGGGTAATTTAAATAGAATAGACTGGCCAGTAGCTGGAAGGAAGGGGTTGAATGAAAAGACGATGTCATTTACAGAATTGGTCAGCATCACAAAGGTGAGATTATCCAGGCTCAATCCCTCTTCCATCACTCATGTGGTCCTTTTGGAATACTGTGACCACCTCCCACTGTTAAAGCTGACTTTGTTCTCTTGCAGGTTAGCAAATAACATCTATTTGAAACTATTAGGATTTGCTAAGATTTCACTAAGGAAAAATCCCACAGAGCTTTAAATAAGAAACCTCACCTGTACTTATCTAATTCTATCTTCATATAATCTACACTCAGGTAATTGAAAATCAAACAACAAATGTAAGATAAAAGTTATTTAGGTCCAGAAGTTTAGAATAAAAAAGATAAAACTGTGATTCTTCTTGCTGAAGGAATTATAACAGACATTGCACAACTTCTTTGCCTTTACAAAAAAATAGATTATGAGAGAGACTGGAGGACAAAGTTGAGGGTGAATCTTGATAACAAGTTTAACCATTTGTTGATTTAATGTTTTGGCCAATTCAGTACAAATGACAGTAAACTGTTCCCAAGAAATGTTTTTGAAACAAGTCCACACTGACAAAGTCAGTGTCTCTGTGTAAGATCACTTGTCACAGATGACTTGATCTTTTTTAATGCAAGATTTTGTTGAACTCAAATAATAATGTAGCAAAATTGGTATGACTATTCAAATTATACATATAATACAGAAGGAAATTATGTGTAATTATGAATTTCATGAATTCAGAAAATTACTGATCTTTTGAAAGTGTACTTTGTTAATAGTATCAAAAACCATGCCAGAAATTACTGATTGTATCATTCTGGGCAGCATTTTGAAATATATAATTCCATATATATATTTATAATTAGAATTAGTGACAAGTTTCAGATTGAACCAATAACAATATTAATGTATACTGCACACCACTTTATTTCCTGGTCTTTTTATAGATCTTTAATATTATGAAATACTTAAGTACAGAAATTTAATAAATATTTTCATTATATTTAGAATCATTTCCAAGAACTTCTTTAAAACCTGTTTTCTTAGTAAATGGAACAAATACATTTTTAGAATAAGGACTTTGGGGATTTTCTTTCTAAATTATAAAATTCTTTTGTTGGGAAATAAATCCAGAAGATCAAATATGGCATGTGCAGATAGAATTTGGCATTTTAGGTGCTTCTTTAAATCCTGCTTTAGAAAACTGAAGGGAAAATGGCCTTGTGCAAATTATTTTTATTTGGCGATTTCCTCATCTAGCACAAAGCATTATCCTATACCTCAGGGTAAAACTGGCAGAACAAAACTGTTTTTTGCTTCCCAATGCAAATTGAAAACATAAAATTTGGTGGGTATGAATTAAATTAATGATTGGGAAAACACACAGGCCTATTTTCTACTGTGAGATGCTAACATAAATTTGACAATTATTACCGTAGTTTACTCTGGAGCCCTTTTACCATACTAGATTTATTCCATCTGCATTTTCTAATATCAAAGACATGGCCATCCCACGAGGCACCACACATTTAGAGACAGTGTTGCCTATAATGTGCATCAATGGATGGAGCAAAACCTGTCTGAGGGCATTTTTCAATTCAATTTCAAATTCAAAGCATTTTTGGACATGGGAAAGAGAAGAATCTTTTCTAAAGAGAGGTGCACATAATAAGTCAACCAAAATTAGTGGTAATATCTTGTAAAATAATGTGTTAGTTTAACTTGTAGTTTATTTCTTTCCATTTCTAAGCAGAAACTCTAACTTCCCAGACCATTAAACAGCACTGAGTTTGCTTCATTAGTTAGTGTTTATAATATTTCTACTTTTCTGTTTGTATTGCCACATAATGTGTCCTAAAGTCCACTTTTCTTTCCTTACATCTTACTTTCTTTCCCAGATACATTGTTTTATATACAATAGCATATTAAATTTAACCTTTACATCTCTGTTCACCCTCTCAGTAAATATGAAAGTGAAAGAGCACAATTCATGATGATACAATTAAATATAAGTTGTATATGATTTAATTTTGTATGCTGTATATATGTATATCTCATATAAATCAATAATGAATGCTTTTTCTCTGGGGAAGAATTTTGGCATATCCCATATAAACAAAACATGGTTTTCCTCTATAAGCAAGACTTTCGTTTCATTAATTTTCAGAGTTAAGTTCAAATGACTCTATTTGTCTTGTGTGTTTGCTTTGATCCCAAGGACCAGCTCCAAATTTAAACAAACAAACAAAAAAAAGCACTAAGATTAAAAAAAGCAGTTATTTCATGGCAACTTTTTGAACATTAAGCATATAGGAAACTATTCTTTAGTACTCCTTTGAAAAACTTATTACTTGAGAAAAGTTAAAGTTAACACACGAACTGGCTTGATACACAAACATAATGTAATATAACTTTCATTAATTAAATCAAATTACCAAATCTTTTTTATTTATATATAAATTTCACATTATTGTAATCCCAGGGATTCAGTCCCCCACCCTCTCCACCATTCCCCCCCATCGCCCCTGCCCGAAGTTGTGTGCTTCAGTTCGTTGCTTACCTTGTTTTGACTTTTCCTGAGGGCTTTTATTTATTTTTTCCATATATCCCATATAAGTGAAACCATTTGGTTTCTGTCTTTTTCTTTTTGACTTGTTTCTGCTAATATGATTTTTCCTAAGGTATATTCATATTATCATAAAATCATAAAATTTGTCATTTTTAATTGATGAGTAATATTCCATTGTGTGTGTGTGTGTGTATATATATATATATACCACTTTTTTTCACCCAGTCATCTGTTTTGGGGCATTTAGGTTTTTTTCCAAGTCCTTGCAATTATAAATAGTGTTGCAGTAAACATCCCAGCACAGGTGTCCCTTTATACCCACACTGAGGTCTCCTTTGGGTAGACTCCCAAGTGACCAGTTGCTGGGTCAAATGGTAGTTCCATTTTCATTAATTTGAGGGTCCTCCACACAGCTTTCCATAGTGGTTGGAACCAGTTTACATTCCCACCAGCAGTGTAAGAGTGTTCCTTTCTCTCCACATCCACGCCAGTACTTGTTGTTGCCCATTTTTTTTGATGTGGGCCATTCTTACTGGTGTAAGGTGGTATCTCATTGTGGTTTTGATTTGCATTTCCCTGATTGCTAGTGACATTGAACAATTTTTCATGTGCCTGTTGGTCATTTGTATTTCCTCTTTGGAGAAGTGTCTTTTTAGTTCTTCTCCCCATTTTTGACTGAGCAAATTACCAAACCTTAAGGCTAAAATAATATTGATTAATGCTTCCTTCAGTCCAATAAAAGTATAGACATTTATGTCATAAAAAATTCAGTGAGAATTGATATAACCCAAGTCTGTTTTCTTGCAACACAGATGAGGAGGAGAAAGAGAAAAGAAGAGGGGGGGCAAAAGGAGGGAGGGAGGGAAAAAGGGAAAGAGGGAGAGAGAATTATGTATGAACTAGTTTTTCCAAAGTTTTTATGAATAAATAAATAAAAACATCAAAGAATAGAAAAGGAGGAAAACTTTACTGTTTCACTTAAAGGTTCAGCAGTTAGGAAACAAACCATACAATAGGAAAGTTAATATAAAGAATTATTTGTAGTGAACAAAATGGCGCGTGTGTAGTTTTATGGAGACCAGTCCTTTGGCACAGCAAATGGGACAGGAGAGACCTAGTTTGAATGCACCTGGATCTCACACTAAAAGAGATGCTTACTACATGAGGGACTGCATCTTATCTGATAATACTGTACTTTACAAAAATTGCTTAGTCTGCGAAACTCTGAAGATGTGTTCTCTCAGGTCTTGTCCATATGTTCACATCACTTGTCTGTCCTTGGAAATAATAAACACAATACTTTAATAGCAATCATACCATGGATAGATAGCAAAGCATATCATGTATGATGATACATACATGCTGTGGTGAGCTGGGAGGAAACCAAGCAGACCTCTTGAATCTCTCTCTCCAGCCTGTTCCACTCTCTACTTTTGTTTCAATGTCCTTGTCATTTGTATTTAGTGCTTGAACTAGCTAGTTCATAGCCATTATTAACTATTTTATAGGAAGATAGATATTAGAGGCAATTTAAAACAAAACTCTGAAGAATACCCTAGAGCTTAAAATAAAAAGAAACTTTGGAAGGTGGAAGGAGAGGGGCTTCCTTAAGATTCTGGTCAGACTTCTTAGAAGAAGACTGCTCATTGCAACCTAGTGGACAGGTTTGCTGTGTTGATCTAAGCATGAACTAGCTCCCAGAGGAAAAAATCTAAGCTACCCAAGAATTTTTAAGCTTGTCTGCTCATGGATCTTGCTGGTAATTTAATCTAAGAGGTACTGACTACCATACTCTCTTGGAAGCTGTCTTAGGTGCCTGGAAATTCACCAGGAACCTTTCCACTGGGGCTGCTATTTTAAGTCACCCTCATGACAAGTAGAGAGGTGTTTAATTCTTCTGGTGTGAGCTCCACAAAGCACTCTCAGAGAAGCTGTATACCAAGAAAGAGGAACTACACACTAAAGTTGGGGACAAAAGAGATTTAAATGTTTATTGCCACGTTGTTTGTATTACTAAAGAAATGAAAAAAAGATTAGTTAAAAGTAATGCCATAGATGGGTAATATTTATGTTATAGTTAGAAACGTAAAAATTGAACTAATTATAAATATATATATCAAAATATGTATCTCAAAATACACTTTCCAGGAAAAAATAGAAGTATCATATAGTTATACAATTTTTTATGTTTTAAAATATAAAAAGTACACATTTCTAATTTGTATGTCTTTTCTTTCACTTGTTTAATTGTTCTGACTAGAACTTGCAAGCAATAAGTTCAATAGATAGTGGTAAAATGAACCATTCTTGCCTTGTTCCTGATCTTAGATGAAAAATAAACATCCTTTCACCATTGAGTTTGATATTTAATGTGGGATTTTCATATATGGTTTTTACTATATTAAGGTAGTTCCCTAATGTGATGGGGGTTTTATCATGAAAATTTGATTAATTTTGCCAAACTTTATGTATGAATTAAATTATACTATAATTTTCTTTTATTTTACTTATATTTATAGCACAGTGATGATTTTCTGTTATTATTTCAACCATCCTTGTGTCCAAAAGAAATTCTCACCTTGGTATATGATTCTTTCAATAAGTTTTTTTTGGTAGAAATTATCATTGGAGCTATTCTTCAAGAACTTTTCTTTGTTGCAATATTGTTAATTACTAACTTTTTCTTTACTATTATATATATCTTTGTGATTAAGTCTTGTCAGACTTTATGTTTCTAGGGATTTGACCATTTCATCAAGGTCATTCAATGTTGCTGCAAAATTGTTTACACTACTTTTAATCCATTTTATTTTTGTAGAATCTCCTTTTATTTTTGCCAATCTTGTTCTTTTTGTGTCACTATTTTGAAGAAACGTAATTTTTAAATTATTTATCTTTCAATCCATTCTGTCTTTGGATAACAAAGCAAATCTTTAATGGATGGCATTAGTTGGAATTACTCATATCTGATAATTTCTGTCTTTTATAGGAGAGTTTCATTCTTTTGTATTGAAGCAATTACTGATAACTGATAAGGAAGGAGTTTGTTATTTTGTTCTCTTTTCTATATAGCACAAAACCTTCTTCTCTTCCTCTATGTTATTGTCTTCTTTTTATTTAGTTTTTTCTACTGAAATATTTAAATTGTTTTATTTCTTTTTCTGTATATTTTATAGCTGTTTTCATTGTGGTTCTCACAGATTTACATTTAATACCCTAAAAGTATCACACTCTAATTTGAATTTAGTAGCTTAATTTCAATAGTACACAAAGCTTCATAATTTCATTCTTACTGAAAATTTCATTTTCAGTTATTGATATCATTTTCATTTTCAGTTATTGATATCAAAAATTATACTCATTTATAAACTAATAATTCTTTTAAGTATAGTATTCTCTTAAAAATGATGTATAAAATGTGGAGTTACAAAGTTGTAGTAGTACTAGCTATTCTACTAATAATTGCTTTTTTTGGTGTACTAATCTTTAGCATCATTAAAAAATAATAAAAGTGAAGTTCCAAATTGTTGTTACAAGAGTAGTAACTTTTGTAATTGTCCATGTATTCCTCTTTGCTAAGAATTCTGTTTCTACATATAGCTTCAACTTAATTTTCAATGTCCTTTTTATTCAACATCCCTCTCCTTTAGGACTTTGCTTATCTAGGAGTGCTTGCTTATATTATTCATTTTCAAAAGAACATTTGCTGCATGTAGGCTTCTTGGTTGGCAATTTTTTTGTCTTACCACTGAGTCTTATTCTTGTTCCCTTTTCCCCAGACTTAATAATTTACTTTACTCCACCTTTAAGTTTACCCATTCCTTATTTTTCCCACTCAAAATTTACTTTTTATTCCTCTAGTGGATTTACACTTCAGTTGTATTTTTATGTCCATAATTTAGTTTTACATTCTTTTAAAATTTTCATTTTTTACATATATTTGTTTTTCTCATGCTTTTTAAAAACTTTCTCCATATTTTCCTTCTCTTGCTTATTTTTAAGACAATAATTTTAAAGTCTTCATCTTGTAGATCCATCACCAAATCTTTTCTAAGACAAATTTCTGTTGATTTTCATTTGAAATATGCCAAAGTACTATATCTTTGTATGCACTGTGATTATTTTATTGTTGAAATTGGATATTCAAACTAATAATGTGATAACTCTGGAAATTAAATATCCCTCTTTCCTAGGATTTCATTTTTACTTGTTTTGCTTTGTTGATCATTATAAGGTATTTTTATGTTCTAAAATTAAACTGAGATCTTCAGAGCTTTTGGAGGGGGCTTTTGCCTTTCTCCTGATTATGTTTGGTGACTTTTTCTGATTCCTCATTATAAGAAATTGCTTTTGCAAATTCTAGTCTTTAATGTTTGGCTTCCAAAAGGAAAAAAAAAAAGATAGAGGAATGAAAGGTAAGTGATCCAAGCTTTAACATCCCTTGATAGTCAATTCAATCAGATAGGGAGATACTTGAAACAAATGGAAGAAGTTCAACAATAGCTTTCTTCTTTTCTGCACATTGAGATCAGAAGCACCAAAAAATGTGAAAACAGCACCAGCAACTTTCATATGGAGTACAGATTCATTTTTGCCTACCCTGACTCTTACTAATTGGTTGCAATATGTTCTAGGATGCAAGGATAGTTGCTTGATTTGGGGTTAAGGGGAGGGGAAGACTGGTCTAAAATTAAGAGATGAAATTCACTGAAAGTCACCATTTAGGCTGCGCATGGTGGTGCATGCCTGTAAGCAGCAGACTAGGAAGCTGCGGCCAGTGCCAGGGATAGTCCTGCCGGGGGTATGTAGTGAGACCTAGTCCCCCCAAAAATAGCTGGGCATGGTGGTGTGTGCCTGTAATCCCAGCTACCTGAGAAGCTTAAGCTGGGGATTGCTTGAGTCTGTGGTACTCTGGGCAACGTGAGCCTGTGGTACCATATGCAAAAATAGTGAGACCTAGTCTCACCAAAAAAAAAGAAAAAGTCACCATTTAAAGCTTCCTCTTAGAATTCTAAAACGGTCATTAGACTAGACTTTTAAGACAGATTGCCAGTAATTCCTGCTCCACCTTCATCTGTATTTTTTTCTGATTCTACTTAATAACAGTTGAATATTTACATCTGATGAGTTTAGATAGATGTAAACACCCATGATATCATAACAAAGACATAAACAACTTCCAGTTTCTTTCAATTTTTTGTTTTGATAGTACCAATACTTAGCTTGCAATGTATTCATTTAACACATTTTGAAAATATGCAGTACTCTATCCTTAACTATTGATAATATATATTATAGGGGATCTCTAGAAATACCTCTAGCTGACTAAACCTTGATACCCATTGAATAATTTAATTTAAAACTTTCAGTGAACTAATTTAATAAATGTGAGATGGGAGCAAGCTAATATCACAAACCATCATTTAATTAAAAATTTAAAGAACCGGGCCCTGAGTTGTGATAAAGGACAAACGAAGAGTTTGACATAGTCAAAGACTGTGGGCTATTAGAAGCATGGCTGGTAGCAACTTTAAGGTAAATTACTAGGCCTTTTATAGGGTTTAGGAAAGGGAAAGAAAAAGGGTGGCCAAGAGAATGTTTTACAACTAGTTAACTAGGGAAGAGTAATAGCTAAGGTAATAAAATTTGGGTAAAACTTTACTTTTTGTGAGATAATGGTGGGCAGGGGATTTACCCATACACTGTTGGTAACTTTTAAGGAATGTTTTTTAAGGTAAACATTGGGCAAATGGAGAAACTGCTCTTTCCTCTCTGGATGTGTGTCATATTAGTTTTGTCCTCAGTGTTCTGAAGCCAGATAATACTGAAATGAAGTTTTTTTCATATCACACAGCATGAGTCCTGTCCGGTCTCAGCTGGCAGCGTCTGACAAAAATAAAATATCTCCTTTGGGTAATTAGGAGAGAGAAGAGTTAATAGAATAAAATTAGAAGATTTTTATTAATGCCTGGAGTCCATCATACTAAGGAAGCTGGGCAATGTCCAAGTCTATACTAAAATAAGACTGACTCAGTCATAATTTACTGTCCACTCACTTTCATTATTGTCAGTGAATGAACCATCAATTAACAAGAGAAACCAGCTCTCTCTTCCTTAGCATACTACAAGATATTATATGGCATGGAATGCTACTCTAAATCAAGAGTTTAAATTTCAGCATCTCATACTTGATCATGTAAAATAAAATTTTAGCTATTTTACATATACTTCTATAAAAATCTATAGGAAGCCTAATAAATAAATATTAGTATTCTAGATTAATTGCATGACAAGAGGAAAAACATTAGAAATGTTTATATTTTTCATGAGTTGCACTTCATTAGTTATTTGTTTTATAATAATGACCAATTATGACATATCCCTTGTAACAGTGATCTGTCTGTGACAATAGACCTAAAAAACATCAGTGGTTTTGTTTTGTTTTGTTTTGGCAAAATCAACCACTTTACCTGTTGCAACTCAGAACCAAGGCATTTCTCTTGGAAATATGGGTAGATTCTAAAAAAGATAAGCCACAATGGAAACTAGATTATATAGTCAAGAAATAAGAACTAGATCTTTAAGTTAATTTAATAACCTTGCCTTTGAAGTGGGATTAGCCTCAAAACTCAGACAAAATTATTTTGAGATTCCAGCGATGAAACATATTACTTGTGTGACTAACCAAGTCACTTACTCTCCTGAAACCTTACCTCCTTCATCTATAAACCTGAGATCTAATGAGTATTTTATTCAGAGGATTAAAGAGATGATACTCATGAAAACCTGAAAAATAGAAGATAATAAATTCTTCCTAAGAGAGCTTTCCCTGAAATTTATTAACATAAAATAAAGGCTCTGGAAAGTATGTGTATGTATCTAAGTGTATATATGTGTGTATATAAAGTTATTTCATTACCCATGAGGAAAAATAAATATCAGAAAATGTTCATAGCATTTTCCTCCAATATACATAGGTAAATTAGACACATATTCTAAAGAAATCACTTCAACTTGACTTATAATCTACACAAGATGCTGGACTTTGAAACAAAATATACTTAAAGGATTAAGCAATTTTGAGATTAAATATGCCAAATCAATTTTAATTATTTCCATGATTTATCAACCAAGTGTAGAAGGTAGATTTCAGAAAATTTATATTTTTTTTCTTGATCAATAGGACTAAATTATTCTCTCCTGAAAGCAATTTCTTGGCATGAGAACATTTTAAATGATATGTAAAGAGGTTTGATATTTCAAAAAAATATTTTCATATGCGTATTACCACATTTTTCAAGTGTAGTTGGAAATAAATCACTTTATGATTCTCATGGATGAAAAATCTAGTTCACCTTAGCTTATGTACAATTACTCTTTTAAATAATGATTATCTGAAACAGTCTTTTATTTCCTTCATTTAAAGATACATAAGGACAGATAGCAGAGATAGTCCTCTGAAAGGACATCTTGCCTTGCGTCTTCCCCTACTGACAGGTAGTTAGTTCTGCAACACCACTGATGATGTAACAGGAGTCACTTAAAATATTATCCAGTAACCTGAAAAAAATGACACTGTTCAACAGAAAGTTTATCTGAGAATTACTTAACTCACCAATATATATCTACAATGTCTTCTTTTCTTTATTAGCAAATGTAGGTCAATGAAATCTTACATGAGATTAGAGATTAAAGAATATTGTTCAGTGAGTCATCGTTAACTCTTTAAATCTCTTAAAGCATGTTTAAAAGGAATTTACCTACACTGTGTATTGATAATGTATAGAAATTTGGCATATGTTGGTACTGAACATAAATAATGTTTTCAGTGATATGGACTGCTTTTTGTTCTGTAACAATAAAGAAAATGATGCCAAACTCACATATTCATAGAAGATTGAGACAAAATCTTTTCATGTGCTTGATATGTCTCTCTCTCTCTCTAAATTCATGTTTTCACCTATATGAAACACACTGCATTGAATCATTTAAATGATAATGCATTTTGTTAAGATGGGAGGTAAAATTATAAAGTGGTCTTAGGCAAAATCCTTTGTAAGTATATGAAAGCCTATTAACCACCTGCAGGGCCACTATACACCCCACATTCATCACTAAGGTCTAACACAAAACAATTAAATTAATACATGAGAGAGAATCTCAGTTCCAAACAGAACAGAAATGAAATGCTAACCAGAAAACAGAATTTGCAAATACCACACAAATTATCCAAAGACAAAAATAGCATAAAATATAGTTTTAGGGTAAGTTCCTTCTTTGTGACATTTCCTATTGTGGAAGGAGTGTTGATAATCTAACCATATCTCTTCAAAAGAAACTTTGGGATGCTCCATCTTAACTTTTATGGAATTTTGGGCTTCGAAGCTTTTACTCCTGGAAAAGCCAAGAATTATTTACTTTTACCTCTGTTCTGACTTCACCTATATCTTGTGCCTATTCCCTTTCACAATTTCTAATCCTTCTTCTTAACAAGCCTAGTTCCACCTTAGGGTTCAGTCATTGTTACAGCTGCTGGTGCTGCTAGTAGGCATTTTGTCAGTTGGAAAAACTCCAACACTGTAGTTTCTAAGACTGCCAAAATGTCTTCTCTCTGAAATCTTAAGATGTATATGGAGTTTTCTGCTTTCAGAGATGTCAGGCATTAATCGAGCAACTGTATGTATGGAGAATTTTGTCAGTGACTGTGTAAAACAAAATTTTTCTATCAGTGAGTTCACTATCAGGGTGACACAAAGAATATTTATGACTCTAATCTTTGTTCAGCAAAGGTTTTTTGGAAAGGGTATCTGAGTATTATTTTAAATAATTAGTGCACCTTTGAAAACAAGTGATGTGTGTGTGTGTGTGTGTGTCTGTGTGTCTGTGTATCTGAGTATGTGGTGGGAGTAGTCGTGACTATGTCTCCAGATAGAAAACAAACCTTATGTAAAAGTGTAAAGGTTAAAGGTGTTGTGTCACAGTATTTTTAAATTAAATTTGTATTGAAACAATGGTGGTTTACATCATTGTTTTTATCCTAGAAATGCAGCACCCCATCCTTCACATGTTGCCATAGCAAACCCACCATCAAAGCACCCATAATTACCACCTACCATGGTGTTTTTGAAATGCTGTAAATAGT
Source organism: Uropsilus gracilis (assembly GCA_004024945.1). Taxonomy (NCBI): domain Eukaryota; kingdom Metazoa; phylum Chordata; class Mammalia; order Eulipotyphla; family Talpidae; genus Uropsilus; species Uropsilus gracilis. The sequence goes on from PVHY01005574.1 coordinate 64,665, forward strand.
AAAGTCTGGTTGGAGTATTAACAGACAAAGCTAAAATAAAGTGGCACATGTAGAGAGAAGGGAAGCAAGCAGATACCACAGGAGGGATTTACTTGAAGAATTGACTGTGAAGCAGATAATGAGATATTCTGTCTTTGCATATCTGTGGCTTTTCTAATTATGAAGGTCTGGAGTTATCATTCCTATTTCTGTTATACCCTTAGCAGTACCATTAATGAAGACTCAATATGCACCGGACTTTGCCCTAAATATATCACACAAATTAAGCTCAGTAATACAAGCATTCCAAGGCTTATTGCAATTTAAAATTCTCTTATAGTATGTAGTATATTTAAAATTTTCTTATAGTATATAGACAGGTTAGATAACCTGTCTAACTTATGTAACTAGTCAGTGCTGCAACCCAGTAGCACATTCTTCTTGCCAAGATCACTGTACTATTGACTGTATCTGATTTTTTTTTTGTTTTTTCATTTTGGGATGTTTTATATTCCAAACTGCCAAACCTTGAACTGCCCTAAATAGGGGTTCAGTAATTTTTGTTGTATTTCTCTTATCTTAGGGCCTACTGATGTTTTTATGAACATGTAGATGATAAATATAATAAAAATCATGTTCCCTGAAATTCAGGAACTGCATGAGTAAATTCAGTTTAAAGTTCAGTATGTTGTCCAAAAGTTAGGGTATATCTCATATTTCTGATTAGGTGGAATTGTATTTTTCGATAAGAAAGGAAATCTGAGTATATATGGATTAAATCTCTGTATATGCTGTATGTGACTTCATATATATATATATATATACGCATGAAATTTATATATTAGTATTCTTATTGAAAACCCTTTTAATACTTTTGTTTTTATTTTTAAGGGTCATTGGTGAATACCACAACAACTATTATTGGCTATCCTCTCACACTGTGAAGTGTTATGTCTTTTCAGATTTCACTTTTACCTAAATAGGGATGATTTAACTAATGCTTGTTTTTCAGGAAATTGTTCATAGCAGTGGCAAATGCTTAATATACTAATTGCCCAACAATATTAATGTTGCAATTATTGAAGACTTGTTTAGAGGTAATGAGCTAAAGTGTTGGCAGAATTTGTGACTATGAAAGCCTAATTTTTGGATATGGGATCTACCTCACCAGAGAAACACATCAAAAAGCTTGATTGCTGTAAATCCCTGTTAGTAGGGCATCCAGCAACATTTCCCTTTGGCTAACAATTTAGGTAAGATTCAGCTTTATGTCCTGAATGCTCTGAATCCTCATAATCATATTAAGTCTGCTCTTGCTCATTCTGAAACTGGCAACCTCAGACATGGTGAATTGATTTTTAGTTAGCTGTTACCTATTTTATTTCTGTAAGGGGAGTTAGTCGAATAGACCTCAGTAATAGAAAATACACCTATCCTAGTTTTAAGGTCAAGTTCTTTATTTACAGTTCTTTATAGGGAACTCACAAGAAGTTATATTCAAATAATTTTATCTTTGAAATCTCATGTTTCAAATCCATGTTAACCATAAGTTCTTTGAAAGTATGAGGGTTAATTCGAAGTCTTTACAATAAAATAGTAAGATGGTATCATACTAAATTGGTGCCTTTAAACAACACATTTATGTATAAAATATCTATTTTATGGAACTTTTATATGTACATTATTTCATAGTTCTTTAGACCCTGTAAATATCAAAGCGGGCAAAATTGAAAGTAGATAATATTAAAGTATAGTACTTCCCTCTTCCTTTATCTCAATCTTCACATCTCTTTGTCTGACCTAATTCAGATGACCTAATAAGATGATGCCTTCTCCTTATTAACCAATCTATTGCCAGAGTATTTATTAAGGTGCTAGGCAGTACTTACTAGTCCCAGAGAAACAGGAAGATAATATATTATCAAATTATACTGTATATCCTTTAAATCAAGGAGACCTATGTGTTATTGTATACATGGGTGTATGTATATTTCAGTATATAGATTATAGATATATCCGTTAATATATCAATTATGTATCTGTATACCTACTTATATACATACATGTATAGAGACAGATAGATATATAAGACATATGATACAGGTCTTACTCATGTACTCAGAAACACTAGAGAGATTCCTACAGAGTCAAGTAAGATTTATCAGTGGACATTATTTGATCGAGACTATTTGAACTGAATCTTGAGAATCTTTGGGAATATTACACATAAACATAACTAAGATTTTAAGCTGGAGTAAGAAGAAAGTGACCTATAAGAGCTTGGATTTTTTTTCAAATAGCCAACAGACATGAAACAGAGTACTTAACACAGGCATGGTCAGTTTTGATATTCAACTCTAGAAGCAATACAAAGGATAAGCACTAGGTAAATTTTAAATTGTCTCCCTGATGATTTTAGTCTAGTATTCATTCTTTGTACACTACTCAATGTCTATAACTTGGCCATAAATGTATCTCTTAGACCACATAAAATATCATGTATATAGTATGCACTCAGCTCTAATCATATTATCTACAAGTAATTTTAAAAAGTTTGTCACTAAAGCCTTTTATTGAGAAGTACTTATATATCTTACTACATTTTAGTAGGGCTCCAGGTCAAATAACTGAAAGAAAATCATGTTCAAAAACAAAAAAGCAAATTCAAGCACCACTTAATCTTTTTTTTGTAATGAACTCCAGATTATTTTGTTTTATACAAAAGCATGCCTTACCATATTTAATGATTATCTTACACCATCATAACTTCTAAATATAAAATAAGGATCTCAAACAACCATGCATCACTAGAGTATAGTTTATTCCTTTTTTTTTTCCATTTTTTTATCCTCATCTATCCATTCCTCATTCATTCCTTCAAATTATGAACAAGATATTTTTATTTTTTTAAGTTATCATAAGATTCTCTGAAAAACATGTCTTATTAGGGGAAAATTTAATAATGAAATTGTCTTACCTTGTCTTTTATTCAATTAAAACTTTAACAATTAAGTTCATTTTTATGGATGGAAATTTTATTTGGACAATAACTAGACTCTCAAAAATGTGTAACTGGCTAAATCACAAAAAGTGAAAGAGAAGAAAAATAAAAGTAGAGATAGTTTTGGCTAAAAAATTTCAAGTTCTTACCTACTCATTCTGGAAAAATAATGAATTTGTGATTTAGTTTTCTGTGATTTGTAGTAACAAAAATAGAATGGAAATAAAAAATTAAAAGATGTCTCTTTCAGGCTGATTATATGCCATTTTGAAGATTTTGCCTGTCTTTTATTTAAAGTGTAGTGTAAAGCTGTAAAATTTGTCAACAGAAATATCAATTAACACATGCATGAATTCAGAAACAAAAACTGGATGATATATCAGACAGTCAAACGTTAAAATTGTCAGGTAAGGTTTCACAAGGCTGATAATTTAAAATGAAGATGAAAAACAGCAAAAATTTAGAATTTCTTAAATGGTGCTCTAGAATGAATATATATTCTTGACAATATCTCTCTCTTTTTTTAATACATGCTACTCATACTACAGAATCATATATGCTTCTCTGGATCAAATTCTTTCCCATTAATAACACATTACCAGAGAATCAAAAATATAAAATAGAATTGCATGATGCAGACTCTCTCTTACAATGTTCCTCCAAATGTATGTTTTAGACAAAATTAGCATGATGATGTATGGCTCCTGGGGAGAATGTTACTTACTAACATTAATACACAGATTGTCATATATCTGCCCTGGGTGTATAGCAGAAAATGGCTGCATTGTCTAGTATAATTGATAGTATGCTTTAAATTCCTTTATATAATAATATCCTTGGACCCTAGTCCATTATGTATGCTTAAAATGCATAAATCAACAATATATCATCTTGGCAGGTGCTTTTAGGAATCGTTTCATTGAATCATTCTGTTTTATGGTTTATAGGTTTTTACACTCAAGATAGGGTCAATCAGATCCTCTTCAAACAATTAAAAAACTAGTAGGGCTTCAAATGTTGTCAAATCAACAGCATAGAAACATGGCATCCTGGGACACTATATAACAGACAGTGAAGACCTATATGGTCTTTATTATTTTTTTTCACTAGAAGGTAGAATGTTAGATGACGAACTATGTGCATGGAATCTGTTCATGATTTGTTGTATATATTTTAAATAGTTAATAGATAAATGCACATTTAGTCATAATTAGAATGAAAATATTCATAATTAGAATGAAAATAATTCATTTTCCATTTAAGTTTCCCATATTTAATATCATTTTTTTCATAGAATTTCAGGTGAAATTGAATGTAATATACAATACTGCAATTCAAAGGAATTTATCAGATCAACATTTCCAGCTAAAAAAGTAATTGAAGAAAGGATGTTTTGTCAGGAACACATACCTTGATAACTTGGATTTATATAATATCGTATTTTAACAAGTGCATTGTTATTAATTCAGTAGAAATTTTCATGACAAAAGTATAGATACAACTATTCAAGGAAAAAGAAAGGATGGAAAACCTAATGTGGTTTGGTAAGTCAAACCAAATGTGGTTAAAAACAAAGAAAAAAATGGAAAATAGAAGGTCATAGTGATTTAATTCTACTTCCAAATTAGCTAGAAAAGAAAACATGTTCATGTAGTAACTGCTTACTTACAAATATTTAGAACCTGGTTTGTCATGGTGCTTTAAATAGTTATTTTATACATTCAAATTTTTGTCACCATTATCTAAATATCTGTCCTAAACTACAAGAATAGGCTTCAAAATGAAGATAAAAATGCAAAGTTTACAGCTTTCATTAAAATCATTTTAGTGGTGATAAATTGGGTCTTTGTGAACACTGGAAAAGTTCATTCTCAAATGCTTACTATGGTATGGAGATGTAGTCTACATTCCAAATAAGTGAGACTGTGACTGATGAAATGCTTGAATCCCAGTTTTTGCGGGTACCATCGAAGAAAGAAGCTAGGTATGTATTACATAGAATAAACCCAGAGTGGTGTTGTAGGCAAGGATGTTGGGCTGCTATATTTCAGGTAGTCTCATTATATTCTTCTAGTGAACATTTATGACAGGACTGTTGTAAGAATAATGGTTTCATTTAACCATATCTATATAGTATAGCCTTGAGGTTCTGTAGCATGTTATATTACCTGGGAAAGGTTTCTGAGCTTTTAAAGTGAAACTATCAGTGTTTAAAATCAGAATGATCTTTCTATCCTATAGTCAAAAACATGAAATACAATCACAAATATGAATTTGATCTTGTAGCGCACAGAGATGCTGCTACCTAATATGTATTATTTATTTGTTTTTCCAAGCATAGTTTATGTCTTATATTAACTTCTCTGCAGAACTACAAAATAATCTAATTGCTGACCATATGTGGAAAATACTCATTTTGTAGTGTATAATTAAATTTGTAATCTAGAAAGTTAAATAATCAGGTGACTAGGTGCAGTTATACTGATAGATCAGAAATGTTTATAGACAATAACATTTTCCTATATTAAAATATTTCATTAAAATAAGTCTACATGTAACACGAAATGATCATAAAATAGAAACGACATAATGTCTATGGAAAATATGTATAATAATGATCCAATTTATATTTTATTTAAACACATTTGAGTGGATAATTCTTATTTAGAGTATATGACACTCTAAATTAATTCGAAATTCAAGAATCTCCTACATTATACTATAAATATATTTGTACTTTAAGAAATATCCTACATAGATATTTTTGGTCCTTTATGAAAGAAGATACACTAATCAAGTTCACCATGGTACAAAGGGAAATAGTCATTCAAAACTAAAATATCTCCATCTTTCATGCAAAGCATTTTCAATTAACAGAAGGACTATATTGTTTCTGTGGATAATATCTGTGCCTTGTGTGTATGTGTTTATTTTCATTTATAATTCTTTTACTGAAAATATGAAATTATTACTCAATCCTCACTCCAAAGACAATATTGAAATTTATATGTATATTTCTTACAAATATTGATATGAATTATTGCTTACTGGGAGGGTATTCCAATATTTGTATAATCTTAACCTCAGAATCTCTTAGTAGCAGGCAATACGATTATCCTTGTCTTCCTTTTTTTGTCTCAATTTTATAAATATATCAGGTACATCACATTTCACAAACAAGTGAGTTTGTGAATGAGTTTGTGGAATTGAATCAAAAAAGGAATTGGCACTAGAAAGATGGTTCCAAATCTGTTTTTGAGTATGTGTACTAGCTAGAAAACAAACCTTGTATTCCATCTTACATGGACAGGTTTTCTTTTGAGATAAATACACAAGTGATATTCTAAATTAATATGGAGATATTGATTCAAAAGTTTACATTTATAATAGACAAGTGCTAAGTAATGTGAGAGTTCCACTAATAATCAAATTCTGTAACTTACCTTAAGCTGATATCAGCGTGTTAGAAGTATTTGGGCTACTTTTACTTAAATATATATTTATAATTGACTTGTAGGAGGAAAAGAACAGTCCCTGGTCTGAGATAGGATCCTTTGTTACTAATTTCCACCTCAGTAGTTCTAAGCTAACCTGAAACTTTTTGTTAAACCAATTTTAATCAATATAGGTAAATTCCTTAGACTTTATTGTTACATCTGTAAAATGTAGATGACAACAATATTATCTTTTATTATAGATTTTTTGGGGGATATGTTTTGCTGAGCAGATGAATGAACTTGGCATTATTTCTCAAAATAGTCATACTTCTATCTATCTTGCAAGGGTCATCTTCAGTGCCTCCTAACATCAGTTTAGCAGACATGTATTTCTTCGTATTTGAAGATGGGTTTTTTCAAAGACTAGCTGTGTTTGAAATAGTGTTCACATATCAACTACATTGTTTTCATTTTCTTAGAGACAGCTATAAAGACCTCTAAGTTTATGGATGATTTAGGAACCTAGGAAACAGGTCATAAAAAGCTAGTTTACAATATTCATTTCATCTTGTTGGAGATGTAAGATTAGTACATTTTAAGGCAGGGCATGTACAAACCGATATTTTATAATGGGCAAAGAATAGTAATTTAAACAATACTTGTACATAATAATAATTTAAAATAATTATAGTTACTGGGGCCTTATCTCAAAAATATTATTTCCTGGTTAAGATATGTCACTATAAATAACTTTAAATACACTAAATGATTATTAAAATTATTATTATTAAAATTATTATGATAGTTATTTGATTCACTAAATGATTACTTATTTTAATGGTATTGGATTTATTTAAAATTTAATTTATTGACAATTGCTTTCTGAAATGGCACAAAAATTTGATTATCTAGTTATGTCTAAGTTGTATAAAGTTCTTAGATGAATAGGAGATGCCTTTACAGATTGAACCATAGTATTATCAAAGCTCATATTTTCATCAACTACCAGCTAATTAATATTTGGATTTATATTGCAAGAGAATTTCCAGATATTATGAAATTCCCTGTACTTTTCTGTTATACCTTCTTTAATTGACACTTATGTCCCTGAAGCTAATCACATAGCAGCTCTTATACTGCTCACCTTTATTAACAATTTCCTTCTCTATAATAAAAATAATCACTGATCATTGCTTTATTTTTATAATTTACATCAATGTTGTTTAATATTTTAGTATTTACATGAATGTGTTCACAAGTCTCAAAAAGTTAAAGTGTTCATGAACTTTTTAAATTGGATTCACATTTAAAGAGAACTATACTCTATATGACGTATTCTGATTTTAGATGTGAAAGCAGATGTGGAACATTTTTTATAGCAACTTACATTGCCTCATTTGGCAGAGTTTTAGATTCTCTAAAAAAATAATGAATATTTTTATTAGTTTAAAAGAATATTATTTATACCAATAATAAAGATCATGGGAGGAAAGCAATTAACTGGGATTGCTTTCCACTATTCCTTCTATTCATAGTTATGTTAGCTTAATACATTAAAATTTGATAAAACTCCAATATCCTTTCCATAGATGCGAAATATACTCTATTTTTATGTCTTGTACAGGATTAGTGATTTGTAAATCATAGTTCACTGTATGTATAAAATGTATCATTTTTTGCAGTAATTTTGTTCACTTGTATTCATTAAGTCAACTTTGACCAAAGTTTTTAGAATACTTGAAAACTGCATGACTGTTAAAGTGCATTATATGTTTTCATCTTTTTCTCTTTTCCTGTCTAACAAACCATCTGTGTTCATACCCCATCTGCCTCCCTCCTCCACCACCTGCATTTTTCCCCCTTAGCAACTATTATTACATATTCACCTACTTCAAATTTTCATTTCTTTTATTGTTAGTTAGTATGTAATTGTTTTGGGGGGTATTAGTAGTCTGACGAGTGAACCCATCAGAAATTTGTCTTTCTTTTGACCATTTTTGCTCAATATAAATACCTCATGGTCCATTCATTTTGTCCCAAATGCCAGTGTTTCACTTTTTTTCACAGTTTAATAGTCCATTGAGTATATGTTCCACAGTTTCTCTATCCAGTCATTTTGTCTATATTCACTTATGTTGTCTGTTAAGTCATTTTACCTTGATAATAAACAGGATAATTTCTGAAATGTGTGACACATTTTCCTTAGTGTTCTACTTAAATGCATCAATAGCATATAGTTTGTTTTTAAGTTATTCTGAAGGGTAGAGGAATATGTATAGATTATAAGATTATATATAGATTAAACATTTTACAGAAAACAACCTTTCATCAGTTGGATAAGCATGACACTTTACTAAGTGGTAGATGAGTAACTTGTTCTTTTAAAATGTCTTCTGAGCCAGTGCCTAAAGTACGTAAGTGAAATAAGTGGTATAAGGAACAGTAATGATCTTCCTTTGTAGAGGATTCTTTGTCTTAAAAGATGTGTAAGGTTCATGGTTGATGAATTAATATAATTGTGTAAGTCATAGGAACAAATAGTTTATCTAATACTTGGTAAAATTTATTTCGCCAGCACTAGTTTTCAATAGCAACTTATATCTGAAGGTTTTAAAAATGCAGAGTGTCTTTTATTTCCTAACAAATGTGTGTTTATACCCTTTCACTTGAATATATCCCAATACCCTCTTTCCTAACAACCCAGTTGAGGTGTGAGCTCCTTGAGGACAGGTTTTAATGTTCCAACTTATGAGGATTTTATCAGAAAAGTATAGCTCAGTGAACAGAGTTAAACAAATGAAAAATAAGATAATTAATTTGGGATGACCAAGTACAAGACTGAGCATTCAGGTTAAAACAAAAAAATACATTTCCTTGAATGAAAAGAAAGCAGACTTCTTAGAAATTCATTGTTAACACTGACAAATTCTGCAGAAAATCTCAGTATGAAGAAAAGGGAATTACCAAATTTTGCACTTTGGATATCAACAGTAACTTTCAAGAAAACAATTTTATCATGGATGTGTGTTAAAGGAACAATGACTTGAGAAGAGATAACAAAATATAGGAAAGTAGGGAAGGAAAAATTGCAAGTCAAAATTTTTAAGACTAATATGTAAGGAGAGATTAAAAGTAGTCAGAAGTAGGAAATATATAAAAGGTTAAGAAAATTTTGGAGCATGGGAAGAGTAAAGAAATGCACTTATGTGTACATTTAAGAATGCTGTCCTTTCTTGGATTAAATTTGCCTGTGTTTAATATTAGTGCCCAGTGACCAGTATTCCAGGATTACACTTTTTTGTTGTTGTTTGTTTGTTATCAATTACATTTTCTCAATATTCTAACACTTCCACCAATACCCAAAAGGCTAATTTATCTCTTTTCTTCATTAATTTTGACTCTGGGTCAGATGATATTAAACCGTTTCTCTATTCACTGAGTTCTTCCTATCATAGGAAGCACTTTTCATATTGAGAAATATTATTCCTTGTATAACAGTGCCAAGAAGGAAAGTGTTCTATAAATGAATTAAATTGGGGTCAGCAAATATGCATGCTACTCTTCCCATATCTGAAGTACATGACAAGCATAGCTAATTGATCTATGTATTATTTTTTATTAATCACTGAAGCAGCTTAAACAAAAAATGTTGTGAGCTGATCCCAATCAGCTAAGCATACAAGGATGATACTGTTTCCCATTCGTGAGATAGTAGCCTTGGTTAAATTAAGGTCATGTATTCTAGTCTGCCACATCACAACGAAAAACTATCTTTAAAGAACAGTTCATTTTAAATCCTAGACTGTTATCTTGAAGATGTATCCTTTTATCCACAGAAAGACGGTTTGTGTTTTTTGCATTTCCACCAAGCTTATTAATTGAACTATACTGAACATTCTGAGAGACTGAAAGCTACAAATGAAAAAGTACTTTTTGTCTTCAGTGATCTTTTAATTTTGTTAATATAAACAGCAGTATAGAAAATATTAACAATTGCATTTTATGAACATATTACATAGATATGTGGACAGTACTAAACTCATCATCTTTCATTAACAAATTTAGCTCCCCATACACAAACATACACTCAAATGCATATACACAATGAGCTGATTGTGTATGAGAACTAATCTATGTGTTCTGAAAATGTTGGAATTTTCAGCAATGTTTTCCTTAAAAATGAATTTTTAAATCCTATTTTATTAATTAAGTGGGCAAGTAAACAAGGTAAATGCTTTCCTTGTAGTTGCTTTATATTGTGCAATTATTCACAAACTGGTATTTCTAATTTGCTTCCTGGCCTGAACATCATCTAATTCTTCATCTAGATTATCTGTATTAAATAAAATTTGAAAACCATTCCTGATGAATTTGTGTTTTGCTCATCCATACTGCCTGGAGAAGGAAAGACTGGGGTTGTTACTTGGTTGATTTGCTCAGATACAAAGATCACATGTGGATGAATAACTACAACTATGAAGACACTCCTGTGAACAAATTTTAAGGATGTTGTGTTATTTCAGTTCAACTTCCCAGACATCATATGAATAGTAAATACAAATGCATATAAACTATATATTATCTATGGGTAATAAAACAATTGTATCCATCTTCCATTTTTTAGCATCAGACATGGGAAGAACTGGTCTGTTAGTTACTTATTTGCATGCACTGCTTTACAATTTTATACTTAAACACAAAAACTCTAAAGTCAGTCTCTAGCCATGTCTGAATTTTTATTTCATCAGTCTTCTAATTATTTTTTCTTTTTAAGTATTTTTGAGAGTAGTGTTTTATTTCTATTTACTTTATCATTATCATAGCCTAGAACTGTATCAATAAATTTATTAATTCCTCAAATTTTCACTAAAGGGACATTCCTCTCTTTCTCACACACTTAGATAGGGAAATATCCCGATTTTGACTAACCATGAACTAAAACTACAAGCAAGAACAACTTTTACTTCTCATGATTCTGTCATGTAAGAATTATGTATTCCACTGTTTTCGCAAGCTTACTTTTTATTTGCATTGTAATTCTTTACTTTGATCTTTTTCTTTCTCAAAATCTTTACCCTATACCTTGAAGACTGCTCTTTCTTAGCAGCATGATCTATAATGTTACACATTTTCTTGTCAAAGTTCATTAAATTGCACTTTCTCTAGGCAAGATGTCGATCTCCATGTCATCAGTCAGACTGAAAATTTCCAGTTCATGCAATGTAAATTTTATACTAATTTTTTCTTAAGATGTATGGTGAATATTTCATTGAATGTACCTGGCTAATTTCTCCTTCAACTCCCATTGAATGTGAGAACTATTAGCACATTAACATGTAAACATTATTCAGTCAGAAGCATGCAATTTAAAATTAATATTTTTGCAAGTTAAAGAATTTGTAAGCAATCATGAATTGCTAATATGTACTTTGTATAATGTTTATACACCAGAGGAAAAAAAAACCTGTTTCAATATTACTTATTTTAAGATATACACAATTCAGTTTCTTCAGCAGAAAAAAGTATATAGTTAAGTATAAAAACATGGGAAATGCTTGAAAATACTCAAGCTTATGCAGTTATATATTATACAAAGATTTGGGCATATAGTTATATAAGTTTAGCACATCAAAGTCACCCTTGTCCTGAATTGTTTATGTTCAAATGAATTAGACGATAATACAAAATGAAGAATTACATATAAAAGTAAATCAAGACATACTATATCATTTTTTTAGCATATACACATGCCAATGTGAGCTCTGATTTAATCACCTTATAAAATTGTAGCATCAAATTCATCACCATTTATATAAAAGTTCCTCAAAGAAAATTGAAATTTTATAAGAAATTTTGAGGTGGCAACATTCATTTTGAATGTCAAATAAAACAATCTTTGAGAACTGATAGAAGGTGGACATTATTTTAATGTGACATAAAACTATATTTTTCAGTACTTATTATGCAATGATAGTGTCACAATGAAGCTTTCTGACCTAGGAAAACTATTTGTAAGTAATTTACTTAATGCATTTGTGTTTGTAAACTTACATGTGTTTGGCTTTAAGACCAAAGTGATTAATTTGAATTTTTAAGGCTATCAAGATATATTTTAGTTGTATCTTTTGCACTTCAACAATTAGAGTAGTGAAAAATTTGCATGATTCTAGTCCACACATTGTTCATTTTTAATAGAAATAATAGCATGATTATGGATTATATGTTATGTTATATAATATCAAGTGTAGGATGCTACTCTGTAGTGGTTAACAGATATATATTTAGTACTCAACTCCTAAAATGACCTTACATCTTCATATTTACCTAATCAAAATGCACATTTAAGTGTCTGCAATTCAGCTTTACTTAATGCTATTTATTACAATGGATGGCTTTAAAAATGAAAAAAAAATCACATAAGACAAAATAAACCATTTTAGCAGTATTAGTCACAATAAGTAACAACAAACAACAATCAAGATTTTTCATCAAGTCTCAAATGACAGTTCTTTCATCACGAACACAAAATGAACACTTTTATATAATCCTGTTTTAAATATTAATTTGTATTAAAATCTGATTACAACGCTCTAGTTCTGCCCAATTTTCTGTGATGATAATAATTCTTAAGTTTTACTCTAGTTTTGTACTTAGTAGCAGAAAATAAGACAAAAAATGATAGTGTGTGCCCCCCCCACCCCCAATTGTCTCCTGTTTAAGATTGCAGATTTCAAGGACAGGTATGCTAAAATGTGAGAATGACCTTAGCTGGAATTTCCCTTCAGGGAGAAGCAGGGGGAGAAAGAAATGAAATGGTCAAGGTGAAACAGATTTCCTGGAAGGCGGGAAATCAGGGTATTTATATAAAGGGTATGCAAACAAAGAGAGGGATTCGGGTTCGAATATGGAGATCAGATAGAGAGAGAGGTTCAATGGAGGAGAGATGGGAATTGGCCATCTTGTAAAGATGTGAGCCATGTGAGCTTGGCCATGTGGCCACCAGGGGCCTGCAACCCTTGGCTGACCCAGACTGGCAGCATGTGTGCTGAATGCAGTTAAGGAGTTTGCAGATTAGAACTGCGTGTTGGAGTTTGTTTTGCTGAGTTTAACTTGTGTCTGCGAGAGGCCGTGCAAAAGACAGTCCTGAAAAGAAAGTGAACATGAAGTTCCTACTACCCGAAAGTGACAAGGAGAACACAGCGTGGAAGACAAGGAGGAGCAAGCCAAGGGAGCAGCCAAAGGAACATGCCTTCACGCGTCTGGAGATGAACTCTGACTGGACATTGGTGAGATGATCAGGACTGAAAGACTGAGGATTTGGGGGCAATCTGGGAAAGGACTTTGGACAATACTGAGAAAGGTTTTGGACAATGTAAAGTATTCTAAGTCTTACATGTTTTCTTTTGTAGTAATTAGAAAGTCACTTTGTTAGAAATAAATTAGTCTGCACTGATAGTCTTGGTTTGGTATTTTGGTTAAAAAGGCTGGGGATGCAAAGGAACTGCTTGTAGCCTGCTTCGGAGAGAGAAACAGGCCTGTAAGCCTTTCTTTGGTCGCCCACTTCTTTATACCCTGTTTCAAAAAGACTTCAATATTTTGAAAATCCATCTTACTGCAATGGAAAATGCTAAAATGCTTCTTTCATTTGTCCCCAATGTGTGTACCATCATGCACTCAAAACATTTTTTCTTCAAAAGGAGATTGTAAGCAGATCTTGCCACCACAGTCCTTTGAATGTGGTGGTGAATGTGGTTGGAGGGTGATAGCAATCTAAAAAGGCATAATCCTGTCCCGTCAACTCACCTGGTGTTGTTAACCAGTGTGGAAATTGTGTCAAAAAGCTCAGAAACCTCCAACCAACAAGTCACATTTAAAATGAGACTTCTGCCATCTAGGTTCCCTCAGGTTTGTACCACCTGTGCATAGCAGTTGCTACTCAAATGCAGTTTAACAAGGAATTTTATTTACACGGGAATATTAACAGGGAAAACAAAAAGTCCTTAAAGTCAGTCATCTCACTCCAGTCACCATTTTTAGTCCCAAACGTCCCAAACACGCATGTCCATGATGGTGTCCCTTTGCCCCTCCAAACCTGAGACAAGCACTCTGCAAATTTCAGTCTTTCTCTGGCATCTTCTCTTTTCTTCTCCAGTGTTCTGAGCTGCTCCACTTCTCCAAGGCGCTTTAAACTTTTTTCACCATCACTGATCCACAAATCAGCTTTCAAAATCCCTGGCCATCTCCAGGTACCAGTTCACTATGCCACCTCGCTGCAGCGCCACACTCTGCACACCAGCCACTCTTCCACCTGGCTCCATGGCTCCTTGCAACCACCAGTTCACTCTCCCAGAGGGCTTCTGCCCAGCCTGGTCACTTGGGCTACTCTTTACCCATCTGCTATTCTCATCTCTCCTCTCCCCAAAAAGTCTCTGTATCCTCTAGTCTCTGCTCCTTTCCTTTTTATTATTATTTTTCTCTTTCTCCTAAAAGCCAAAGGCTCTAATTTCCCTCTACAAACCCTCTAAGGTGATACATTTTCTATTCCCCACCTGGGACTTGCAACAAAGTAAAAGTACCCTTCCTGTTTAGGCCTCCTTTACCTCTTTGCTTTTCTGACACAGGTAGTGGCATCAGTGCCTCAAATGCCCATATTGGGGTGCGGTTTCAATACTGCTCATATTGGGGTCCTGGCTTCAGTGTGACTTTGATAAAAGTTTAGGAACATAGGATACAATAATAAAAGTAATTGCAATAATTTAAATGACTTCCTCTCTAAAGAAATTTGTATTTCCTCACATGCTATATGTAATATTTGTCACTTTGGATAAAATTGGAATGCATTTTTGCATGTCCTTTATTTTTAATAGGCAATCTGAGAAACTGCTTTTATTTTTTTTTTTTTTTAGTAGTAAAAAAAACCACACACACACATAATATGAGCTTTGGCATTTGAAATGTACAGTCCTGTGTTATAAGCATAATTATGAATATCAGATCTAGAATGTGCATTCTTTGTGGAAAAAAATGCCCATTAGTGTTTTGCAACTTTTAATCAGATTAATTTAAACTTTTGTTTTGAACAAATAATTTATATAATTGGATATTAACCCAAAAGCTGAGTATGCATACAGATACATGTAATAATTTTTGAGAATTCTGTTTAGCACTATTATTTTATATCTGTCTTTACACCAGTATAATATTATAATTGTCATAGTTTGACAATAAATTTTAAAATCAAGAAATATGAGACATCCAGGTTTGGTTTATTCTTACTTTTCAAGATTGCCTTGACTGTTTGAGATCTTTTGAAACTTTGTATTAATAATTTTTTGTATTATGTAAAAAACACCATTAGGAGTTTGATAGGATTTGTCAATCACTTTGGGTATCAAGGATATTTTTAATATCTTTATTTACGTGTTTTTAGTTTTATTGTATAAAGCTTTGTCTACTTAGTTACTTTTATTCCTATGTTTTTATCCTTTTTAGCACTATAATCATAGGCATTATTTTCTGAATGTTCCTTTGGGATAGTTTGTTGTTGGAATGTAGAAGTGCAGCTGATTTGTGGATGATGTTGTTGGAGTCCTGAGCAAAACAAATATGTATGGCAAGCCAGCAGTCAGGTAATGGCTAATTGTACTTTTCAAGTAAAATTTCTGCTAATTCAAGATCTTCCACTACACAAACCTCCATGCAATGAAGGGTACTTTATGAAAGTCAATGGATTATATAAAAAAAAAAATTCACAACAATAACATCAAGATTAGTATTAAGACAAGTGTTAGACCAACCACCTGCAGTCCAGAACCTAACCAAGTTGGAATATAAAACTGGTAATCATATATATCATCTTTATTTATAAGTTACAGAAAAAGATTTTAAGAGCCAAAAATATTTTTGACACCTTGTTTTTTATTTTCTTCATGAAATATAAATTGATTTATGTTTGAAAATATTCTGATAATCTATAAACATACCAAATATATAAACTGTATTAATGTTTAAAATGCATATGTGCAAAGGCTCTAGATATGAAACAATCTTCTGGTTTAAGATATTGCATATATTAGTACTATAGTGATCATGATAGGGTGTGCCCCCCCCCCCCCACTGTCTCCTGTTTGGGATTGCAGGTTTCAAGGACAGGTAATGTTAAAATGGGAGAATGACCTTAGCTGGAATTTCCCTTCAGGGGGATGCAGGGGGAAGAAAGAAGTGTAACAGATTTACTGGAAGGCGGGAAATCAGGGTATATAAAGGGTGTGCAAACAAAGAGAAGGATTTGATTTGATTCTAGGCGATTGGATTGGGATTCCAAAATGGAGAGGAGATGGGAATCGGCCATCTTGTAAAGATGTGAGCCATGTGAGCTAGGCCATGTGGCCACTGAGGGCCTGCAACCCTTGGCTGACCCAGGCTGGCAGCATGTGTGCTGAATGCAGTTAAGGAGTTCGCAGATTTGAACTCCATGTTGGAGTTTGTTTTGCTGAGCTTAACTTGTGTCTGCGAGAGGCTGTGCAAAAGTTAGGCCTGAGAAGAAAGTGAACTTTGCTGGTTCGGCACCATGGAGTTCCTGCTACCTGAAGGTGACAAGGAGAAGACAGCGTGGAAGACAACAAGGAGCATTCAAAGGAACATGTTTTTAAGCGTCTGGAGATGGACTTTGACTGGACATTGGTGAGACGATTAGGACTGAGAGACTGAGGTTATTTGGGGCAATCTGGGAAAGGACTTTGGACAAT
>PVHY01005575.1:0-81861 GCA_004024945.1 Uropsilus gracilis
AGGCCAGGTTTCAGGTAAAACAAAGAGGTGGGATGGAGTTTCCTTGGAAAAACTGATGCTACATGGAATTATTTGCTAGAAGGGTTTGCAGGAGGAGAGAGGCAGAGGATTGCCTGGATGGAGACGTGCTGGGCAATATGGGACTGAGGGTTCAAAAAAGGACCAATGTCAGAATGAGCACTGGGAGTGACCAACACTCACAGGGAGCAGGTGATGTTCACTGAAGGTGTTACCCCAGAGCCACACAGGAACAGCAGTTGTGAACTTTCTCAGCCTGTGGTTCCCAGAACACACTTCTCTGTCTTCCTGCCTCTTATAATTTAAGTCTCCAATTTTTGCTTTGGATGAATGATACTAATTTATTGTACTATAATCCACCTTCAAATCATTTTCAAATAGAGGCACTTACATAAGAATCAGTTAGTTCAGAACAAAATTTGAACTCTTTAGCAAGTTCAATACCAGGACTTCTCTCTGGGAGTTGGCTCCTAGGTGAGTCAGGTAAGATTTTCTTTCCACCCATTCCAAACAGTGTGTGTTCTTAAAGAGGCTGAACACAAGGTCCCATGAGCCTTCAGAGCTGGAAGGTTCTTACTCTTTTGTACAACTATTTTCCCATCTGTTGCTCAAATTCTTTTTCCTTTGTTCTGTGGTGGAGATGCTTTAAAATCAGTCCATTTATTTTTAATGAATGGAAATTCTGAACATTTTTTTCATTTCATAAGTGAGTAAACTGATGGAAATGAAAAACACTTAGAGCCTTCAATTAGGACCCTTGGGAGTCAGGGTTTACTGGGCCCTGAAGTTGATAAAATTTTGGCTCCCATTGTAAGAAAGTGAATGTAAAATTATAATGCAGAATTAGGTGCAAAAGTGAATATTTATTTAGAATGTGAAAAATATATTAAAAACGTGTCAAGCTAAAAACCTGGAAATAGCACAAAACCCAAGATAATGACATGTTTATTAATCACTAGACATATCTTTATCCTTTTGTCTTATCCATTTTGTTGGCTGCAGAGTATCTGACTACCTGTTCATAGGATAGCCATTTGGAATGTTTTCTATTCAGAGAACAGAAAGGTAATTCAGTCTTTCTTCCAGTATGCCTGATTGGTATTTTTTTAAGTTGATAATTTAGAAAAGAAAATTTTAATTTACAAGTCAATATTAACAATGTCATGCAAATGTTCACAATTGTCAAAGATGGGGTGATCTCTACATTTGCTATTCAATGAGCTATAAGATGACAAGCTATTTGGTGCTTTTCTGTGGTCATTTATAATGAAGCAAACTTTGATGGCATTATGAATATTCTTCAAATATGTGATTATAAGAAAAAATGGAAGATTTTTCTATTCCAGGAAAATCTACCAATACATGGTACAATGGGAACCATTGTAAACATACCCCATTAAAGCTAAAGTAAATGTATTCCTAGTCAGAATGCTGCAAAGCAAAGTCAAATCCCAAATAACTGCCCTGGCGAGATGGTGATGGAGGAGAAACTGGAGTGGAAAGAGAAGGTCATCTTAACTGTTGGCAGTCACAGCACCTTGTTTTTGCAAATTTTACAAAAACATCTGGCAGTGTGCATATGCAGCTGGGCCCTTCTAAGAGGTCCCTGGAAGTGGGGTGGGGGGTGGTCCTAAAGCTTATGCCTTTATAGCTTCTTGGTAAATGCAGCTCTGCATTCACTGACTACTTGTGCATGTATTTACTGAATCCCCTGGGTGGAGGAGCTCCTTGGTGTTTTCTCTTATCTAATAGACCTTTAAAATAAATAAATTTTATTTAATTTATAAATAAATTAAATTTTATTTGTTTCTGTTGAAATAGCCAGTAACACACCTGCCCACATGATAATTGCAATTTCTTTTATCTGTGTAGTGGTTTACAGTTTGCAAGGGTTCCCAGTCATTTATTTCACCTTCCCCCTAGCCTGTGAGCTAGACAGGGCCAGCAATATTCCTGTGGGCAAATAGGAAACATACTCTGAACTCCCCAGGGTTTTTCCAAATCTATTCAAGTACATAATACAGTGTTGTTAACTTTAGTCCTCATGCTGCATGCACATCTCCATGACTTACTTGTTTTATAACTCAAAGTTTGGCTTTGGGTTCCCTTTACCCATCTCATCCCCCCTCAACTCCCTTAGGCCATCCTGGCCTGTACTCTGTGTCTATCAGTCTGGGTTTTTGCTTTCAGATCCCTCCTACAGTGAGGTGTTTGTCTTGACTGACTTACCTCGTTTATGAGAGGCCCTCAAGGTCCACCTATGTTGCAAATATCAGGATTTCCTTCTGCTTTGTGGATGAATAACATTCCATCGTGTGTGTGTGTGTGTGTGTGTGTGTGTATACCATATTTTCCATCCACTCATCCCTGGATGGGCAGTTGGGTTGCTTCCATATTTTAACTGTTAATACATAATGCTTCAGTGAATGTGGGATGTGTATGTTCATTGCTGGATCATATGGTTGTTCTAGTTTTCATTTTTCTGAAGACCCTGCATACTGCCTTCCACAGTGGCTGCACCAGTTCACATTCCCCTCCTCCCCACCCCAGTGCCTAGGATTCTCCATCTTCCACAGCTTAACCAAGTTGTTTCAACAGGTGTCCAGTGATATCTCATGGTGCTTTTGACTTGTGTTCCTTGGTGAATCGTGGTGCATCTCTTTGTGTATCTATTGGTCATGTATTTATCACTTGGGAAAAAATGCCTCTTCAGATGATCTATTCTTTCAGCATTATTTTTTACTTCCAAATTTTATGTTATGTTATGATAAATTCAAACAATATGAAATTCATCATTTTAACCACGTTCAACAATCCAGTGGATTTTAATATATCCACAACGTTGTACATCATCACCATCTAGATCCAGAACATTTCCATCACCTCCCCAATAAAACCCCATGGTTATTAGCAGCTGAATATTCCTTTTTTTAAGGGTTGACTAGATCTTGATGCCAAGGATGTGCTTATATGCATGTGCTTGTCTGTGCCCCTGACAGGTATGTACCTTTCACTTTACAATGAGAGTCCTGGGTTTCTGTCCAGGTGGGACATTCAGGAGCGGGGTTGTTTTTTGACCCTGCCATGTATTATGAAGCATTTCTCACAGCTCTACGAATGCACTGGGGAAGGTACTAGAAGGAGGCTGTTTGTAGAGGCTATAGGAGTCAGGGGAGGAGGAATGAACTCCCCTGAAGCCCCCATG
This sequence comes from Uropsilus gracilis, assembly GCA_004024945.1. Taxonomy (NCBI): domain Eukaryota; kingdom Metazoa; phylum Chordata; class Mammalia; order Eulipotyphla; family Talpidae; genus Uropsilus; species Uropsilus gracilis. The sequence goes on from PVHY01005575.1 coordinate 3,224, forward strand.
CTTTCTGAATCCCCCCGAGCCAGGCCCAAAGCAGCAATAATGAGAGTTGAGCTGCAGGGGGGCTGTCTGCAGAAAGAGGCAGCAAGCCAAGGTCGTGGGTGGCTGGTTTATTAAAAACTCCCTCCATCATTTTGACAAATGCACCAAAGTTGGCTGGTCACATTCTGATTTGGGTCCTTAGCTTCTGTCTCTGAAAACTGTCCCTGACATTCCATTGCATGTGCTATTTGATTCTGTCTCTCGGCTGTAGATTACTCTTGTCCTATAAGCTCATATGTGCAGACTCAAGAGAGCTGTGTTCATTGATAGAAGGGGATCATTGGAAGCAGTCTGGTTAGATAGACGTAATTCTGGACACAGTGTGGATCTAGGCTCTGCTTGGCTGTGTGATCCTGGCTAAGTCACTTAACTTCTGTGGACCTTGCTCATTTTGAGTTGGTTGAAATAGATCACCTGAAGGTAGTAATACCTACTTCATTACTGGAGCTGTTGTCAGGATTAAATGAAATAATGTAAGTAAACCCTTAGGCATAAAGTCTTTCACATAACTATAGCGTTCCCTAAATATCCTTATGGTTATTAATATATTAACTGTTATAAGCTGCTTTATCCCAAATAGCCAGTTTCCCCAACACCATAATTTGTAGGTCTTTATCATCTGTTAAAATCTTATATTCCCTTTGGCTCTGCTCCTGAGCTTGCTTTTGTTCTCTCGGTCTGTTTGTTGATTATTTTATTAGACTAACATACTTTTAAGCATTATGGCTCTGTTAGAGTTTTTAATATATTTGGGTGATGCCTCTCGGGTTTTAACTAAAAGAATTATAACTTTTCTTACTTTCCTATTATCTTTTATATTCTTAAGAACAAGTTTTTTGGGGGGTTGCCCCCAATAATGAGGATTATTATAAGAATCCAATTGTATTTACATCTGTTTTGTGGTCTGTGAAAATCTGACAGCCTGACAACATTCAGTCTTTCACTTAGTAAGAGGGAATGCCTCTTCACTGGTTTAAATGTTTCTTATCTTTCCAAAAATTTGTTGTTGAGGTTATTTTTAGACAAATAATTCCTAATTTACTTGTTAATATTTTGACTGGTATTTTCCCATTATGTATTCTAATTGACTATAGCCTTAGGAAAAGTGTTCATTTTTAATTTTTATATTATATTTACCCATACCCAATTATATCACTGACCTAGACTAATTTTCAGAATAATTATTTTGAATATCTCATTATTTCTAGAAATATAATATTAAATATGTTAATAGCAGTAACTTTGTCTCCTTTATCAGCTGGTTTTGCCAGATTATCTCTTGGATTATTTTAAGTCATTCTTGCATATATATAACTGCCAAGCAATTTTTACCTGTTTTGTGATTCTTTAGCTTCTACTTTTATCTCTTCCCTCCCACTTCTCCCTTTCTTTCTTTTTTTTTTTTTACTTCTTCAATGAAATGCTTGACTCATTTATTTTAAGACCAGTTAAGTCCTTGAATTTTAGTCTAAGTCTATCTGCGCACACATGACTCTGATTTGGATTATTTTCATTTGAGGTATTTCTTCACTCGTTTCTAATCAGACTTTTGATTTTCTTCTTGAACAAAAAGCTTCCCTAATTGTCTCACTGCCCTGGTTTTCTAGGAAGGGGAGGTCAACAGGCAAATGAATGACCTAAAAAATGTGATTTTTGAGGAGCCAGGACTGGAGGCAGGAATGGTGTCCAGTACCTGGTGGAGCCACACGTAGCATGTTGGCAGCAGAGGGATGCAGAGTCTTAGTTGGCAGACACCAGGCACATACTTGAGGTGCTCTGGGTACTGAGCTACACAAGCCTGTCAGCGTGTCCAGTCTATGTAGACAGTAATTAAAGGATTGTTGTCAAATCTTAATGCAGCTTGAATTCTTTTTTGCTTGAAAGAGTATTGTCTTGTTTCATTGTGTTGTGAACTGAGTGTAGACGAAGCAGTTTTTGCTTTTTAAAGGCTATGTGTGGTCTAATATGTATTGTGTTTATATATAGTCCATGAACACTTAGGATAAGGCATGATATCTGTTTGCAGGATTACCAATATAAGACAGCAGACCTCACTGCACTCCTGAGCCACCAAGAGTCTCTTTCATTGCGTCCCTACCTCCAGGAACCCTACCTGTCTTCAGAAAGTTGTCGAGTGGACCTGCTAAGTTCCTATTCTACCCTTTTTGTTTGTTTGTTTGGGTCAACAGCTTTGTATCTGGTTCATATATGTTTCCTGGTACAGAATAGAATTCTGATTTTTAATTCTGTGACCCATTATATTTTCTTAATGATATTTTCATTTATGTTAGCTGTTTTAAGTGATACACATATTCCATCAGAACCTGATTTTTCTCTTCCTTGAATTCTGTGCATCCTCAGTCTCTGACTTTTGGGCAATATTTTGCTTTTTTTTTTTTTACCTTATCAGTAATTATCTTTCAGGTTTAAAACACATGTGTTTTGATAAGTGGCAAGAACAAACTTGTTTCTCGGGCTTCCCCATTATGTAGACAGTATTTTAATATTTCTTACCCTCCCCTATAAGACATTTATCAAGGCAGAGTCTTGATTAGTGAACTTTTGGTTCTTAGGCCAGACGTGATATGTGTATGACACAATAAATCAAACATATATCACATATATACGTATAGACACACATGCACATATGTATGTATGTATGTGTGTGTGATATAATTATATAAGCAACATACAGCATTGCTCTGTGATGCATGTATAGACACGTCTTTGAGCTTGGCCCTCATCATGCATGTGATCTTGCAGTGCTGGTAGATTCTGCCTCTCAAAGTTACAAATGTCAGGGAAGACAGGATTCTAGTTCTTTCATCCAATTTCTGTCTGTCCGCTGGAGAAAGAGAAATCTTTCCTCACCCCCCCACCCCACTGCCCGCTCTTCATCAATTCTCCCAGGTGGGTTAAGCAAAGCTCTTGGGGCTCTTCTTTTTCCCTTGGAAAGGCACATCTCACATGTAGTGCTACAACAGCATCTACTTTGCCCTGGAGCCACACTCTCAAAAATGATTTTATAAAAGAAGACAGATTTGGATCAAGTGTTCATAAGCAGCCTTACTCATAATAGCCTTCAACTGGAAACAGCCCAAATGTCAATCAACAAATGAATGAATAAACAAACTGGTATACTCATGCTGTGTACTTTTCAGCAATAAAAAGGAGTGAACTACAACATATGCAGTACAAGAGATGAATCTAAGAAATGTGTATACCCAGTATGATTCCATTAGTGAGACACTTCAGAATAGTAAAACTTCCTCTGGTGATGAAGTGGTTGTGAGTTGCTTATGTCTTGAGGTAGGAAGAATGGACTGGAAGGGAGCAGAAGGCTCCTTTGCATGTGATGGAAATATTCTGGATCTTGTGGTGGTGACGTGTCAAATCTTTACAGTTGTACAATTAAATTGAACTTTTGACCTGTGTATTTTACTGGTAAATTATATATACCAGTACACTACATGGTCATTTTTTTTTTTTTTTGCAAAACAAAGCAATCAAAAAGGGTAGATGAAATACCATTCACAGACTGTAGTCAGACAAGCAGAAAATAAAAAGTAATGGTGAGAATGTGAAGAAATTGAAATCCTTGTATATTGCTGATGATGCAGCCATGGGGGAGACAGTTTGGTGGTTTACCCAGAAGACTAAATGCAGAATTTCTACATGACAATTTCAGTTCTTGATATAGACACAAATGTTCATAGAAGCACTGTTAACAGTCAAAAGGGTGGAAACATCCCAAATGCCCATCACAGATGAACAAAATGCAGTGTATATATGCAAAGGAATGCTATTTAGACATGAAAAAGGATGAGGTCCTGATACATGCTACCGTGTGAGCAGATCTCAAAAACATGCTAAGTCAAAAAGCCATGCCAAAAGTCACATGTTGTATGATTCCATTTGTATGAAATATCCACAAAGCAGGCTAGTGGTTGCTGGTGATTGGAGAAGGGAAGAATAGGATTTGACTGTTTAATGTGTCTGAGCTTCCCAGATTGGATGATAAAAATGCTTTGGAAGTAGGTGGAGGTGATGGTTCTACAATGCCATGCATGTGTTTGATGCCTCTAAGTTGTACGCTTTAAGGTAGCTCATTTTGTTATGTAAATTTCTACTCAGTTAACAAAGTAAAAGCAATTCAAAGCAAAAAATGGGCAACAGAGAAATGCGTCAGCTGAAGTAAAACATGAGCATGATTCATAAAAGAAGAGTTAGACCATTGAAGGTATGGTCTGGCCTGGGAAGCATGGGTCCCTTCTGGGGGCTGCTACTTTGTCTTTCTGGTCCAGAGCTGTGTCTGCCTTTACATGAGCATGCTGGTCATGGCAGCCAGACTTTCCTGTCTTTGTTCCAGGTGGCTGGGCTTTCTATTTCCAAGGATAAAAGTGTATTCAGGTCAGTGTTTGTATCTTGCAATCTAGCTCATCAGATTGGTATACTATTTTTATTTCCAGTGACCTCAGTGGTGTGTACATGTGTGCATGTACCCATAATATGTGCATGGAGCTGTTCCTTCAGTGGGATATTGATAGAAATTTATTTTAAGTTGGGAAAGATTGAGTTGGGAAAGATTTATCTCAGAGGTTGACAGATTGATGCCATTTTAACCCCAAAATATAGAATGAAAAAGAAGTTGCCTATAGGAATGACCACATCATGAGGGTTTCACAGCAGTGACTGGAGGATGGTGAGTCTCCACCCTCATGGAGGTGAGAGGGCAGAGCCTCACAGCCACATGCAGGCAGGGAGAGGCAGACTGCTAACAGAACCTTAGGACACCTGGGCCCCCACCCCTCATTTTACAAGTAAACAGACCTGAGCCTTGGAGAGAAATGACTGGTGAAAGGAGCTGGGCATTCACCTAAACCCCTGCTCACTGCATGCTACTAATTTTCTTCCTGGATATTGTTTTGATTCTTTTGTATAATATGTGCTGTTGTGAATCTTTGTGCTCAGAGAGTACGGGAATTGCCGTTTAGCACATTAACTCTCGTGTGCCAAATACTTGACCTCAGTTTCTGTGGTGGGCTTCTCTGCCCCACTGAACAGATAAGGAAGCTGAGGCTTATGAAGTTTTAGGAACTGCAACTCTGTGATACCCCTACCCCAGCCTGTCACATCCACAATGTTGCAGTTCTTGTCCTCATTCTGGGGTGGGGGAGTGGGGCCGTGGGGGTGCTGGATGCTGCTGTGTGCCAGGCACACGTGGCTGCTTCCCTGGGTGTGCGGGCCCATGTGCCATCGGACTGTCTCCCAGAATGGAAGGGGAGCCAGGGGTCAGGAAGCATGTGTGTCCTTCACATGTCTGTGCTTTCGCTGTCTGGGGAATTATTCACTATCAGTCATGGCATCGCAGTGCTGCCCTTCCAGGTGGCTCCTAGAGGAAAAGTGCCTGCTGTGTTCAATCCTACCTTTGTGGAAGGTGATTTAAATTGCTTTGATAACACCCTTGGGTGTTAGGACTCCTTTTAATAATTTAGTGTGAGAGAATGTGCTCTGTCATTAATGAGAGGAAATGATTTTGGGTTCCAGCCTTGACTTTCTATAAGGAAGTTCATCGAGTTGAACTATCAAGATAACAGGGAGACTTGGGGTGCTGGCAAACAGGGAGCTGTCCGTCTATCCTCCCTTCTGTCCCTCTCTGCCAGAGTTGATGAGGCTGAGCTTTTCCAAATCACTGACTCTTGGACATTCATGGACTTGGACAGGATAACAAATGGAGGGGGTTATTTTCTGAACTTCGTAAGTGATAAACAGCTGTTCTTCCTAGCTTGGAAGGCACATCATTTGTTTTCTCACACACATATTAACACACTTTGTTATCAACATGCTTCTAGGCAAAATTAAAAATTGCACAGCATTTCTAAAAGGGGAAGCAGAAAAAGGGGGCTTCTTGAGATTCACACATTTTGCTCCCCACCACTGCATCTCCTGGTGGTGTGGACACCGTGTCGCCACATCCTGGATCCACACAGCACATTCCAGAGGTGGACTTGAGACTGACCTTGACTTTCAGGCCTCTTCTTCCTCTTGTCCAACTGAGGAGACATTAGCTGCTTGAGGACCTTGTTCTTTTTATATCACTCTAAAAGATGCTTGTTTAAAAAAAATAATCAATTTACATTTAAAGCCATTATCCAGAATGAAGGATTTGCTACTATCATTTTGTTATTTTCCATTAGTCTTGTAGTCCTTTTCTTTCAACAGGCAAAGAACATCAGTTAAGATAGGTGAGAGAGATCTGCTAGATGACATTTACCCGTGGTTTTTATTAGACACTTAAAATTTGGCTAAGAGGGTAGATTTCACCTTAAGTGTTCCCATCATAGTCAGATACAATAAAACACACATAATGCAAATGGTAGCTAAATTAAGGCGTACACATAAGTAAAAAAAATAACTCACTTGATTTAACCTCTTTTTACCCAGGGGAGGGAGGTTAAACATCTCCTTTGAAGTAATAACTTGCAAAGTCTTTGAGGAGACAGTCTAAGTAGCTACTGGGGGTGATCCAGGCAGTGAGATGGTTTCTTAAACATAGACCAGGATCTGTGTTTTGAAATGAGAATACTTGACGTGGTCACTCTGGAATATGATGCAGTGGTTTCAGGGTTTGAAAGGTAGGAGCATACTGTGCTAGGTCTTATGTACACTTGCCATCTCTGGGTTTTCTTGGGTCTCCTTGACTTTGGTTTCTGAACACAGCTACCATGACCACATGGACTATAAGTTACAGTAGTAGGAGAGAAAGCCAGTCTGAGCTGGTAAATAACCAGAAATGCAATTTTACTAGATTTTGTTCATTTTGCTATTTTTCTTCTTTCCGGAAATAGGCATAACTCTTCTCTTTTGAAAAAGAAAGTATCTAAATTGAGACTATGTTGAATTCGTCTTTGACAAGGCACACTCATTTGTTATTAGGAGCAGAAATCTTCATGCATGTAATTAATATACTGAGATCCCTTAAAATAGGATAGTGTCTGTAGGTTAGGTCTGCCAGATTTGTTTATACTCATTTACTTTATTGTCTTTTTCTCTCAACGTTATACTGGAACAGAATTAGCTATTCTGAGGAAATGATCCCTTGGTCTGAACTGGCAGGATCTGCTTGAGCAGACATTGAAATACTGGAGAGAAAGTGCTTGCTCACACCCAAATGCAGTGCCTTCCTCACGTGTGCTGGAAAGACGTCTGATTCTAATCTCTCATTTAATATGGTAATTACAGATACTGAGCATACTGCTCTGTTCCTTGGAGGTAACTTTTATCGGGAGTGTTGGGGATTCCTCTCTTAATTTCTGCATGTCTCAGGTTAGATCAGTCTCTTCTCCAAAGAAAAAGCCCTTCCATTTGATAAAGAGCCTCAATCTTTGTTAAGACTTGACCCTGTTTGAGATTAACTCTTTGAATTTCTTTTCCTATGAGCCTGACAACAACATTTGATGTGCTTTTCTTTCTAGGATCCAAATAATAGCTAAACTCCTCAGGGGCAACTGCTAGGCAAGCATTTTAAAAACAACCACATTAAAGTTATCTAGGGACTATAAACAAGAGTTGGCTTTATTTCTCCACGCATGTCTCAGGGAACATATGTGTGCATTTAGATCCATTAACATGCTAAATCAGCCTTTCCCTCAAGAATATACCCAAAGATTCTCTCCGGCTCATTTCTCGTACACACCTTGATTGTTGTCAACAATGGCACCACCAGTCTCTCTGCTCTTTGGGAAGAGACAGACTGGACTTGTAAGCTTTCCTACCTCAGGGAAGCAGCAGGACTTAAGCCGTATTGATCTATTCACCAATTCATTCTTTTGCCCAAAAATGATGTGTGAGAGTTTACAAAGTGCCAGACTCACATGAGGCTCTGGGAGCACGAAGTTCTCAGCACCTTGAAGCTTATTATCTAGGGAGGCTGACAAATAAGTAACTGCTTATATACTATGTAATGCGTCAGGTGATGGGATGTAAGGTGTTGATGAGGGCTAGAAAGAAAATAAAAGGTGAGAGGTAGTATCTCATTTAGAGTGACATTCAAGCAAAACACTCAAAATAGGAAGGGGGGGCCTTACAGATCTGTGGGGAGGAGAGCTTTAAGTCAAGGGAATTGCACATACAGGGATGCTGGGGCAGAAACTTTCTTGGTGTCATTAAGGAACCATAAGATGTGGGGGGGTGGGGGGAGAGACAGACAGTGGAGGCAGGGCAATGTCTGAGGGTTGTGTAGAACTTTTTACCTCTGTAAGCTGACCTGAGCTGTGGCAGGGACTTCAGCCTTTAATCACTGAGCAGTAAGGAACATGAGGACACTTACACCATGATCTGATCTATATTTCAAAAGTATCACTCTGAATTCTATGATGAAAATTTTGGGAATTGAATCAGGGGCTGGGAAGAGGAAAGGATGAGCAGGAGACTTTTCGGGAGGTGGTGTTGCTGTGGAGGAAGGAAGTGGTTCGTTTAGGATATATTACAAAGGAGGGACTGCTGGGGTCTCCTGAGGCCTTGATGGGGTGAGGAAGGGAACAGGGACTGAGATAGGCACTAGAAGAGTGGAGCCACCTGGTCATGAGTTGGAGAAGGAAGTTGGGGGCAAGCACGGGGTGGGGGCACCTTTGGAGTTTGGGTGTGGACATGCAGCATGAACTATCTCATGCAGTGTGGGGCTCATGAGTTTAGAGATGAAGGGAGAAGATTGGGGTGGGTAGATCATCTTTGTGGAGAGTATGTTTGAGGCCATGGGACTGGCTTGAGGTCTGAGAGAATGGAGAAGAAGACTAAGGGCTGAATTGTGGCCATCTTTGAAAGCCAGAAAGTAAGAAAGACACATCAAAAGAGGCTGAAGCGAAGCAGCTCATCTGGTGTGCAGAAAACTAGGGGTGGTGTGCTGAGACATTGATGGAAAGGCCATGTTGCAGAGGAAATATTAAAACTGTGACTTTTCTGCACTCAAGACAGTTTAGTTTTAGAAGAGCAAGAGAAAGAGAGAAAGAGATTCATTACCAGTATTGGCCTGAGACTTGTAAAGACGATAGTGTATTTCAGTCCTACTCTGAAGACCTGGGAAGCAGCAGGGCCTGTTAAATCCCATTCAGAAGGCAGGAGAAGATGAGATGATTTGCTGCAGCTCAATCAGTGAAGAAATGAATTCCTCCTTCCTCTGCCTTTATTCTATTGAGAACTCTGTGGCTTGGGAGGGCATTCTAACTTCCTCAGGCCCCCCACACCTTCTAAAACCCCTCAAAGTCACCTCCAGGCACAGTATATCATGCGCACTTTGCAGCGACTCAGGTTCACACATGGGATTGCTCACCACACTGTTCCTTTACTCAGTCTCCAGAAGGAACCTGTGACTCTGTTAGTGTCCATGTTTACAGATGAGGAGGCTGAGACCCAGAGAAGTGAAGGGACTTGCCTCAGGCCCCCAGCCCCTGTATTAATTTCCCAGGATTTTGGTGACAAGTGCCCACAAACTGGCAGCTGACATCAATGAATATTTGTCATCTCAGAATTCCATTGTCTAATGGCTGAAGTTGTGGGCAGGGCTGTACTGCCTCTGAAGCTCCAGGGAGGAATCCGTCTTGCCTCTCTGGCTTCTGGTGGGTGCTGACAGCTGTAGGACCTATCCTAATCCAGTAAAACTTCATTTTAAAGCAATTATAATCTGGTAGGAAGGAGAGAGGACAGCAGGAGGGAGAAAGAGAGACATGGCAACTGTTACAGTCAAGAGGAATGAAGGAGGGTTGGACAGGGAAAGTCACAGATGCAAGCCTGATACAGGCAGGCACAATGTTATATGTCCCTCACTGGAAGAAAGGACCAGACCCCAGTACCCGGTGAGTCTCTTGTTACCTAAGGCTCTTATATAGAGTCTGGCCATAGCACCAAACACAAGGAAGAGGAAGATCCCAGAGGTGTTTAGGGCTGGAGGCTATCCTTTTGTTGGGAAAATCCTTTTAGGAAGGGTGAGCCAGGCCATGCTCTGCATAGCTGCCCCCTCTGGTCTTGGAGGACTAATTTCCTACCTACCGGAGGACTCTGTGGAGGAAATGGGGCTGGTGCTCCCTTTCTCATTGTTGACTTAGATGCTGCCCTGTCATCTGGGTCAGATTTGTCAGCCCCATCCATGTGCTTCCTGCTCCCAAATCCTGCTACTCTGGTCCCCTCCTATGCTACCATCTGTGAGGGTTTATGCCTTAAGAAATAAATTCCTTTTCTGAAGTGCTGAGGAGATTGGGGAGAGAACAAAATTATATGTGTGTGTTCAGTCTGCTGTCTCTACCCAGAAATCTAGCATTTTTTTTTCTCCCAATGGGAAAAGACAAAAAACAGAGGTGGAAGAGAAGTTAGGAATAAAAGATACTGGCTTCTATTTCAGAAGAAACATTAGCTGTGTGTATGTATATATATATATATATATATTATATATATATTATATAAGCTAAACACAGTGAAAAGGACAGATGGATTAGGGGTTCAGTGTGTGGATGAGAGCTGAAGGTGGGGGTGGGGGTGGGGGTGACAAAATGGGTTTGGACACTTATTCTCTAAACTGCAGCTGAATGACTTCTGGGTTATTTAATGAGCCAGAGTAGCTACGTTTGGAATTCTCCACTGAATTTGGAGAGTGTCTCAATTAAGTAATACCGCTTGCATTTTGAGGGGGATTGCTCCCATGGTAACAATCTTGGGCTGTATCCAGTTGTATGATCAACTGGAGGCCACTCAGGGCACCTAAGATGCAGATTCCCTGCCTTGGCCTCCCTGCCTGGAAGGGATACCTGCAGTTTGTAGAACTTTCCTCTGTTTCCTGCGTTGGTATTTTTGTCAGAAAATTGCCTGCTAATTAAGTATCCATTGTTCATTTTTCACTAAAAGTTTAGTATTTTACTTCGAAATCCAGTATATTTCCTCCCTGGGTGTGCTGAATTGTGTTCCCATAAAATTTATCTACTGAAGTCCTAACCCATCATATCTCAGGATGTGACTGTATTAGGAGATAAGCCTTTCTTTAAAGAAGTAATTAAGTTAAAGCAAGGCCATCAGGGTGGCCCCTAGTCCAGTGTTACTAGAGTCCTCCTAAGAGAGATTGGCATGGACACAGGCGGGGGGACAACCGAGTGAGGACACCTAGGAATCAGACCTCAGGCGAAACCAGCCTTTCTGGCCCTTTGATTTTGGACTTCCAGCTTCCCACCTGTATGAGAGTAACTTCCTGTGGTTCAGGTTCTTCAACTTGCAGTATTGTGCTATGACAGCCTGAGCAAACTAATACAGTCAGGAACCCAAAAGAATAATAGATGCAGATATAGATACAAGGCTATGGATATATAAAATTAAATACCCTAATCCCTAACTTCATTATTTTTCTTCTATAGCACATAATCCGATTTGGAGAGAAAAGACTTTGAATGCATTTTAATTTTCTTAGTTTCTTGGGAGGCATTTATTTCTTTTTTCCACACTCCTGCTTGCAGAACTAGTAAATTAGTGAAAGCTAATATACAACTTTATATATTAGCAAATCTCTGCCCTACTTCTTTATAGCTTTCAGGGGCTCCTCTGCTCAATTTGTAGATCCTAGTGGGCTACAGGAGGAAGCACCACAAGTTCTTCTTGGGTGACCCAGGGTAAGAGTACATCTGTCTACCCCTCCAGATGGCAGATTCTGTCCTGGAAATTCACAGGCGCGAAGTGGTTAGCAGTCGTTTTTAAAATCTGGTCCTATCTTTTCATGGAGTCTGTGTCTCTGACATTCCTTTATGTTGAAAGGGGAAATCTGTCAGCCTATTTTCATAGAACCAATTTTGGGGTAGACAGCCTGAAATAAGCCCTGGAAGCCCCCCTCTCTTGGCTGTTGTCCCCCACAGGTCTGCGTGGTGTCTGTGGTCAAGAACGTGTCCACCTGTTTGTTTGGTGTCACAGCTTTGTGTCATGGAGCTGGAGAGGTTTTCACATTCTAACTGACACAATGATCTGCATGAGAGCTTGGTTATTATCTGGCTGGCACAGACTTTCCCTGATGCTATCGATTCCTTCTACCACCTATTTTTATTATTTTTTTTAAATTCAGGGTTCCCTGGAAAGCCACTGGATGTTTTAAGCAGAAGAGTACCATACATTAAATTATGCTTTTTAAAAAATTGTGGTGAAGTATACATAGCATGGTATTTGTCATCTTAACTTTTTTTTTTTTTTTTTAAGTGCACCATTTAGTAGTGGTGGTAAGTGATTCACATTACTGGGAAAAAGTCTCCAGAACCCCTATCTCTTCTCAAACGGAAACTCAGTGCTCATTAAACAGTGTTTCTTTATCCCCCACCTCTGCGCTGGGCCCCAGGCAGCTACCTCTTATTCTCTGTCTATGAATTTTTGACCCAGGCACCACCTGGTGTAATGGAATTCTGCAGTCCTTGCCCTTTTGTGACTGAGTTGCTTCACTTGGTATAATGTTTTCATGGTTTATCCATGTCAGAATTTCCTTCCTTTTCAAGGCTGAATCTTATTCCATTGTATCTCTCTACCACACTTTATTGAATCCTTTTATCTGTCAATAGACACTTGGGTTGCTCCCATCTTTTCTCCATTTTGAATAATGCTGCTGTGAACATGGGTGTGGAAGTTTCTCTTTCAGACTGCTCCCAATTCTTTCTCAATATCCAGAAGTGGGACTGGTGGATCATGAGTTCTCTCTATTTTTCATTGTTCTGAGCACCTGCCAAACTATTTTCCACAACAGCATCCCCATTTATGTTTCCACAAGCAGTGCACATGTCCATGCTCACCAACACATTATCTAAGTTTTGACAGTTGTTATCGTCATGGATGGGGGCGGGGGGTGCTGTTTCACTATGGTTCTTCTGTGGTGTAGAATGCCTGCTGCTGAGTGTTTAGCTCTAGTAACCAGTAAGTTCCTGTTCCTGATACAAGAGAGAAATCTCAGGTCTGATGTGACAGTGTCATGACAGAGACATGACTCAAGAGAATACAGATTGGATGCAGTCAACAAGAACTTTCTGGAGGTGGGAGTATATCTTAAAGTATATTTTAAAGAAAGGACAAGAAAATGAAAAACTCAATCTAAATTCAGATGGGTTGCAGCTTTTGATTAGAGCTGTATTTGTTGGACTTAGTTTGAGAACATTTTTCCTTTCTCTTTGTGAGTCTCTCTGACTCTGCAAGGTTGTGAAGGTTACTTCTTACTACAGTTTTTGGTTATCAGGAAGAGGTCAAAGTGAGACCTTGGAGAGAAAATGGATGTCAGGGGTGAGTAGGAGGGAACACTCATTGACCCTGGTCCACGTGATGAGTGCTTGCACCCCATTCTTTCTGGGCTGTGGATCAGGGGGAGTTTGTCACATGGGGGAAGGTGCAGTGACAAGGTGGCAAATAAGAACAGAGAAACAAAGTATATATTTAGGAATGAAAGTATGCTATTTAGGAATGGAGCTATTCTCGTGGTGGTGACTCATGCTTGTCAAGCCTTTGAGGATACAGGCAGCAGAAGAAAAAGGGATGGAATTGCAGCTTGGAGGTGGGCAGGGTGGCTCCCCACTCGGCAGCCAAGGCAGCGTGCCATCCTACTTGTGTTCTGAGGGCCGTCTTGATACCCGCACAGCAGACGACCTGGCTTCCATCCTCATTTACTTGTCTGTGTTGCCTTTTATAGACCTGCTTTCAAAAGAGGTAGCAGGTTGCATCTGATGTCATAAGATCTCTGTGCCTTTGTCTCTTGAGAGGGAAAGAAGGGGGTGACAGAGTGAGGGGGAATGACCGTATCACATTCTTCCCCCAGGTTGATTTAGTGCTTTGAGATTTAGCATACCATTCTCATAAAGCCCCCTGGAAACTAATCTATCTCTCAGACTAGATTGAAAGTCCCTCTGTGTCCCCACAACGTGTGGCCAGCACTGTGAGAGATTAATAACCATGGATGAGTGGATGTGATAGGTGCTGGTGGTGTAAAAATGGCAGATCCCCTTGACAAGTGGGGAAAGAGGAAGCCTTTCCTTTTTTCTTTTGTTCTCCCTGTCCTTTTAGGTCAGTCCTTTTCAGTCTGACCTGGACCTGAAGTCACCTTTTAATGGTCTCTTCTCCCATCAGTGTGATTTTTCTGACTTTTGTCAGAGTCCTCTCTCTCCTGTCTAACACAGACCCTGTCATTTAATTCCTGAATTTGCCTCTTCAACCCCATATGACTGTGTACTTCCATTCCTCTTGGCCTGGCACACCCTCAGCTGTCCTGCAGCACAAAATCCAAATGTTGCCTTCCTAGGGAAACTGTCCTTGCCCTGGCCCCTAAGGAGAGACCTTCCAGGTCCCCAAAGCCTGAGTACAGATCTTCATATGTCACTAACCTCGTCAGTCCCCCAAAGTGTCCTTTATTTATATTTACTCACTTAATTTCAAAAATATAAAAATAGCAAATACAGTATAGAATATGTGATGATTGAATAATCTATTATGACAATAATAGCTGTCTTAATGAATTTGTGATAAAAGGATGAAGGAAGGGGTCGTGTGAATGTAAACAGCATATGCTATAAGGTTCAGTACATTTGCCAGAAATGGAACTCATTTTTGCACCTGTGCTTTCCACCAGCATCGAGAGGGAACTGCCATCATGTGACTCATGTCAGAGGCAGCATAATTATGCCCAGTACTGAGACTCTAAAAAAGTCTCTACTAAAATGTTATAAAGGACAACCTGCATCTTCAATAACGTATGAAGTAAATATGACTTCACATTTTGTGCCTGCTGTTGTTTGTTTGGCAATAACAAAATACCTAGCATGTCTGAAGATATAAATACACTTAGTATTTATTTACCAATAATTCTGGGGGACTGGTCCCAGACCCTGCCTGGCCTAGTTGTATGTGGTTCTCTTCCCAGTCAGTTGTGCTCTTTCCCTCATGGTTATTCCAAACATCATGTCCTGACATCATCATCTCAAACTGGGTAGAGAGAAACAGGCTCTCTTTTCTGTCAGGGTCGAACAGCCTTTCCATGACCTTCTTCAAAGACTTCCCTTTCTGTTGGCCAGAACAAGATCAAATGGAGGGGATAGGGGTCCTAGCAACTAGAGGGCAGGAGAGTGTCAGAGCCATGGTTGGACTGACTTGGGCCAGCTGAGGTCATCCTAAGGCCACACAGAATGCCACAGCCAAGGTTCTGCTGTCAAGGAAGAAGGTGGGAAAAGTGGAGCAAGGGCTTGGGAAGACAGTGAAGCATCACAGTAGGTCTCTAGTGCAGACTCAGCCATGGGGCAAACCAGTGAGCAGCTTGCTGTTGATTAGATTTATTCCCAAAATAACTTTCAAGTCTGGAGAGGAAAAACTCTTTTTTCATTTAGGCCAGCTGCTATGGATATTGTTTTCTTTCTTTTGACCTTATGTATAGCCCAAGCAGCAGGAAACTTAAGTGTAGAGCTTCCTGAGAATAACTGAACAGAGGGCCAAGGCCAGGTAACCTTGTGTGTTGGTCCTCAGCAAGAATGAGGATCAAGGACCACCTCCTCTTGGCACAGTGGATGGAACCAGTAAGGATTCAGGGTTCCTTCAGGTGTGCAGTGTCAATTGTGAAGAAAAAGAACATTCTAGGCTTGGCATAGATTCATTTGTTTTGGCTTTTTTTGTCTAAACTGCATGGGGATGGGGATCACTGGGCTCACCAGTTGAGGATTGTGTATTTTTGCAGGTTTCCAGAGGGTCACGCTTCTCAGTGGGGAGTGGTCAGGGAGCTATTACTGAGATCAGCAGAAGTCACAGTCAGCAAGGTTGTGCTGCAATTGGAGGGCCCCAGGGTGCAGGTGGGTAGGAGGGGGGATGTTCCCTTTAATTGGTTTCTACATGGTGAACCAAGTAGACATATTAGGAGAGATCTGAATACTATTAATTGTAGGTATTGCAGTTATGACTTAAGCACTAAAATAGATGTAATCAACCATCAAGGGTACAGAGCCCATAAAAAGTGTGTGTTCTTTTGGGAGTTTGGGGTATTGACCAGGAGTTGTAGAAACCCAGTCTCAGTCTCTCCCTTAAACCCCCATTGTTTCATGAAAACACAGCTGGCAGTGTAAAGTGGTTCTGCCTCTGCCCCAGGTTCCTACATTCTTTGGAGGTACCAGCTGGCATGTTGTTATCAAGCTACTGAGCAGGCTACACTGATGGTACTTTGAGAAAGCCATGCGTAATGAACCCTTGGTCTAGTCAACGCTGGGGTCTTCATGAGCTCAGAGACTCTCCAGGTCCTCCTACCCCCAGATCTAGGTTTTTTCCCAGAATTCAGTCTGGGAGGGAGGGAAGGTATGGTAGCGGTTTGGATGAAAGCACAGACCATAGTCTTGTCTCTCAAAAAGTGGCTCCCATTCAGTGCTTCTTTAGCATTGGGATAGATTTGGGGACAAATTTATCTTAAATCCAATATCTAACTACCCTTTTCAGCAGCTGATTTCTCTACAATGCTGGAAGCAGTGGGTTCCTCAAATCCCTCCTCTGGTAACTCTGCACTCTCTGCACAGTCTTGTCTTGGAAGCTTTCCCTGGAGGGCCTTCAGGCCTTCCAAAGAGCTGAGCTCCCTGAGAGCAGCCCTTCCAGGTGTGGGAGAACCTGGGAAGTGAGGGGGTTCACGGGCAGCTTCAGGGCATTTAGGGGAAAGAATGAGGCCTCCAGTGTCCCCATTATCACCAGCTTGTACTCACACAGCAGTGTTTGCCAATAATAAACAATCCCTCAAGAAGCAGACCCTTGATATGGAGCAGTAGGATTTAAAAAAATGTATCCCCAAAGCAAAAGATAGGTGGGAATTATTCAGAAAGTAAAAATGTAAGAAGAATGTAAAGACAGGGAGGAAAATGTATATTGGAAATAAAAAAAAGCAAGATAATTGAGACTTTTATAAAGGAGATAAACTAAAATTCACAGCATTAAAGAAGCAAACACACACACACATTTATTAGATACTAGCCAAAAGATTAAGAACGGTGAATAAATAAAGGAAATGGGATATTATTTGACCATTAAAAAATGAAGGAAATATTGTCATTTACAATAACCTGGAGGGACCATGAAAGCATTATACTAAGTGAAATAAGCCAGAAATAAGTAAAATAAGTCAAAGAAAGACTTACCATATGAACTCACTTACATGGGATAACTAAAAGCATGAAAATACACACATACACAAATGTAGCCCAAGCCCCTAATTATAGATACAGAGACCAGGTCAGATTGGTGGTTGCCAAAGCAGGGAGGAGTGGAGATGGGAAAAATGGATGAGGGAATCAGAAGGTCTGAATTGATTTAGAAAATAATTAAGTCCTGGGTATGTAATGTACAGCATGGTGACTATAGTTAATAATCCTATATTGTATTTTTGAAAGTTGCTTAAAGTGTATACCTTACAATTTGTAATGACATGTGCAGTTTATACCTATGTGTGGTGAGTCATATTCTCTACACTTAGTGTGGCGACTATTTCACATTGCTTCTAAATGTGGAACCATTATATGCTATACCTGAAACTAATATTCTGTATATCAACCATCCACCAGAAAAAATTTAAAAGAACAAAATGAAAAGTATATAATTTAAGACCAGTCAAAAGTTGGTAAAAGAATTTCTTCTGGATGAATAAATACAGTTTTTTGAAACAACAGACATACCTCTTATGAAAAACAAAGGTTGATGGAGGGAGAATGTTCAATGAAGAGGTATGATACATTAAAAAAAAAAATCAAGGAATGGGGAGGAATCATAGTTCAGGCTTCTCTTTCCTCCAGAGCACAGGTAGAAAGCCTGGGGCCTGGGATGACGTCTGGTCTGCATTTTATAAATGAGGAAACTGACATCCAGGCAGTAGAGACATTACGTAGGGTCACAGAGCTTGTCAGCGTCAAGCTGGCAAGGACACAGTTGGGAGTACCTTCCCTTGGCACATTATCATTCTTGAGATGGGATGGAGAAGGAACAGACATGTCTGTCTTTAAGGCTGTGGATGGGCTTACTCTATAGTTGCTCACCTATCCAGCAGTAGATGCTTAGCTTGTTGAGAAAGACCTTGGTGATCACCAAGATAGAGGAGACTATCAATCCAGAGATGTTCACCTTCTCACCCAGCTCTCCTCTTTCCTCCCTCCACCTCGCTCCCTGTCCATGTCCATCTGCCTAAAAACTTTCATCTGGACAAAACACAAGGCATTAATTCCTATGTCAATGTCACCACTATGAAAAAAACTCTTGAAAGCATAAACCAGTCATCTGTAATGGAACCCTGTTTTCTGGGGTTGCCTAACAAAGCACAGGGCATCCTTAATGACATCATTTTGTTCAGTGTTCTTCATTATAATGTCCATGGGAAAAAAGAGTCTCAACATTATTCCAGAACTTGCTTTCATTCCGTGTTGATGTGCTTGAAATCCCACTCCCCAGGCACCTAACAGTGACTTTAAGTGAGGATTTACTGTCCTACAGACCAGGTGGTTTCAAGAACAGAACTGGTTCCTCATGATTCCAGAGGCCAGAGACCCAGGTCCAGGCCTTGGCAACGCTGTTTCTGCTCAGGCTTCTGCCAGTGGCTTGTGGAACCTACCCCCTTCATGTGGTCATTCCTCTGTGTGCTCACCCTGGGGGTCTCTTCCTATTCTTACTAGGAGACCAGTCAGATTGGGGCACACTGAAAAGCCTCCATTTTCACATAGTCATTTCTTTAAAGATCTTGTCTTCTTAGATGGTTATCTGAGGTAGGACAGGGAATATAAAATAACCGGCCCTGGGAAGGGTCAGAAACATCTGGAACACCAGGAATCACCTGCAGGAAGCCAGTGAAACAGCACCCAGGGAGAACCTGTGTTGTGGAGGGGGATGCCTTTCAAATCACTCTGGTGGACACCCACCTCTATATCTAGTTAGCATTGCGGTTTTGGTCCCCTTTGAGGGTATGTTGTGTATGATGCCATGCACAATTCCACCAGCTTCCAAGTAAGGGATAAACTTCCCCCCTACCTGGATTGGATGGCCCAGAGGGAGATGGGTGAGCAGGAGCCCTGAACCACATGGAAGCCTGGAATCCCTGGCTATGCATGGCACTTGGAACTTGGGCTCAGAGAGCTGTCTTTTCCCCATAGCTTGGCCCCATGCATCTCTTCTGATTGTTGTTGAGGTGTAGACCTTGTAGCAAATTGGTGATCCACTGAATAAACATGACTCCCAGTGCTGTGTAGCAAGTCCATTGAACCTGAGGTCATGCCTTGGGAACCTCTGATTTACAGCCAGTTCAGTTAGTCAGAAGCACAGATAATAGTGATCTAGGCCTTTTTGTAGGCATGTAAATTCTAAAGAGAGGCCCTCTGATCTAGCTTCTGGATGATCAGAAATGCAGGAGTCTGTCTAGGGCTTGTGGTTAGTGTCTGAAGTGGAGGGTAGTTTGGGAGACCAACCCCTTGACCTGTGGAATCTGAGCTGTCGCTGGCAGGTGTTGTCACCATTGAGCTGAAGAGAATGGAATCCTCATACCACCCCCTGGTTTCAGAGAAGTGATTGATGGCCTGACAAAGCCTCCACACACTCACATTGGAATTGGGTCTAGGGATCCTTTCTTTTTTTAATATTTTAAATAATATTCATCCATCCATCCATCTATCATCTAGATAGATAGATAGATATATTTCACATCATTGTGATTCCTGGGGGTCACTCACCACCTCCCCTCCCTGGCCACTCCAACTGGCTCCCTCCCACAGTTGTATACTTTTGTTTGGTTGTTCATATATTAGTGAAACCATTTGGTTTCTGTCTTTTTTCCTTCTGACTTGTTTCTGCCAATATGATTTCTTCTAGGTACATTCATGTTACCAAAAAAAGTCATTAAACTTGTCGTTTTTAATCGATGCGTAATACTCCGTTGTGTATATATACCACATCTTTTTTATCCAGTCATCTGTCTTGGGGCATTTGGGTTATTTCCAGGTCCTTGCTACAAAGAGGAAGTCCAAATGGCCATCAGGCAAATAAAAAACTGTTCAATGTCATTAGCAGGAAGGGAAATGCAAATCAAAACCACAATGAGATACCACCTTACACCAATAAGAATGGTCCACATCCAAAAAAACAGACAACAACAAGTGCTGGCATGGATGTAGAGAGAAAGGAACACTTTTACACTGCTGGTGGGAATGTAAACTGGTTCAGCCGCTATGGAAAGCACTGTGGAGGACCCTCAAACTAATGAAAATGGAGCTACCATTTGACCCAGCAATCGCTCTTCTGGGAATCTACCCAAAGGAGACCTCAGTGTGGGTACAAAGGGACACCTGCACTCCGATGTTTACTGCAGCACTATTTATAATTGCAGGGACCCTTTCTCTTCTCTGCTGGGTTATACGAGGTATGAAGTCAGGAATTGTGTCTGTGTTGTTTGTGGTTGACTCTCTGGGTTTGGGGCACAGTAGGTGCCCACTTGGTTGAATCTCATATGAATGAGATTCCATGTTGGTTGAAGGCTCACATGATCAATCCACATTGGCTGAAGGCTCACATGAATCTCTCCCTTTCTATTTCATTTGCTACACCCTTGTCACATATCTCATGGACCAGTGTGGCCTCGTCCTGGCTGTGCTTACCGGTGGAACCATGTTGGTGGGCTTGGCTGGTGCAGACTTCTCAAAGAGATATGTTAACTCACAATTTAGAGTCCATCTTGGGAAGAACTTTGAACTTCTCCACTTGTTCCACAAGGAACATCATTTCTTACCATCCTTGGATATCATGAACAGAATCTCATTGTTTAAAGCCCTATTGTCCTCTCAATCCTCTGAATCATTCTGTAAAGTGTTTTCAGCAATTGTGGGTGTGCCTCTGCTCTCTATTCAGACTCCAGGAGGGCACACATTCACAGGTATATATCTGGTGCTTGGTCTGACAGTTTCTGTAAGTTGAATTTTGAAAGAGTAAATGAAGAAAGACAGAAATCAGGGAGTTATGGTTCTCCTGCAGTGTGTCAACTGTCCTGTGCTGCAAGGACATGGAGTGAACCTATCATCTTGCTTCTCTTTAATTATCCCAGATGAAAGCAGCACTAGAAAAAAGAAAACTTCAATGTGCCAGGTGAATATTCTGTAAAGGAGACTTTTTGACCTTAAAAAATGGTGAACTATAGCTAAGTAAAAGCTAATTAAAGGAGGGAACAAGCCAGTCTGGGGAGAAAATGTGTATTGACTTGGAATCTCTCTCTATGAAGGCAATTTGCATAACAATGATTACATATTGGGTTCCAGGCAGTTATTGCTCATTGGAATCTTTCCAGAGTAACTATTGTGGTGGATGTCGAGCCCCCTCAGAAACCTGGTTTTAAAAGGAAATTAAATGTGAAGGGTTGAGTTGCTGCAGTTGTTAGCCTTGGGAAAGGATGAAAGGGGACATTCTGTCATGTGAGATGTCAGGAAAATTCATGAGGAACTCACTACGTTGTCTACTTGGAAAAAATCTTCCCCCCAATGGATTTTGAAAAGATCATTTAATTTGCCTCACTATTAGCCATTGTGGGCAAGGGAGGAGGCAGAGGTTGCCTTTGTCCTTGTAAGAATAGTGAGATTTTGTATTACAAAACAAAACAGAACTGAAATATGTTTTTGGTCTGTAGTTTATTTTTCTGAAGACAATGGGATGGAAAAGTTATAGGAGTTAATTATTCCTAGAGAATAAAAATGTGTATGTATGTAAACATGAAAATGCTTTTAATATATTTGACCACAGTAACTGAATTAGTCAGGATGAATATGGCAACTAGAGAACTGCAGAAGGGAGTAGAATGAAATGTTAGACAGACGGATAGATGGGCAGATGGATAGAGTTAGAGTCACACATGTGACCCAACAGAGAAACAGGTAAAGGTCTTTTTCTATTTTAATCTGAAACAACTGAACTGAACTCAAACAAAAAGGCTGCTCTGAATTTGACAATGATACATTTTGAAGTACAAAAATGAAAGTTGGGTGAAGTGACCTTACTTTTGGGGGGAGGAGGCTGACTATTCTATTTATATTTATATTTATTTTTCTATTATTTTTATTAAGATGCATGTATAATAAAACATGCCACAAATTTACCCTTAAAAATGTACACATTACCATAACTAATTGCAAAATATTTTCATCACCCCCAAAAGAAGCCTTAGCAGTCACTTGAACTAAGTGAAAGACTGACTTTAACTTAGCATAGTATTTTCAAGACTTTTTTCTATGTGGTAGTGTGCAGCAAATCTTTCCTTTTTGTGGCTGAGCAATATTCCATTACATGGATGTACCACTTTTTTTAAATTCATTCAGCCATTGACAGGTATGGTTTATTTTCTGGGGCTGTTATGAGTAATGCTAAGAACATCTGTGAGTAAATGTTTTTGTGTATTTGTGTCTTATTTCTCTAGGATATATCTATCAATATAGACATGAGTGGGATATGGGATTGCTAGACCATATATTAATTCTTGAGTAACTTTTGAGAAACTGACAGCTGTTTTCTAAAATGGCCATACCATTTTATATCCCTACTGAACATGTACGAGAGTTCTAACTCTAAGAGCACCCTGTTCACTAAGCGCTGTAATGTCCTTTTGATTGTGCATCTTGTCATACAAGCTTATAGTAGTTCTTCCTCCTTTAGAGGATAAGAGTTAGAGGATCCAGGAATTTAAGATGAAGCAGAAGTCACTAAGGTTATTAAGTTATTGTTGTATGACCCAATGTGGGGCCTCCCTTAAGACATGAACCCTGAAGCCCCAGGGATTGGTGGGCACAATGTAAGTGATTTCTAGAGGGTAGACAGGGGAGGACTGGGGCACACAACAGAATGAGGGGCATCAGAGTCTGATGGAACACATCATATTGGACAGAGAGACTGTGTTTGCTATAGCAGCAGGAATTGCATAGAGTGCCATGTCTGATGCTGCAGGCAGAGCAGAAACCAAGGGAACCTAGGTCCCTACCTGAAACTCAGGAAAGCACAGTAAGTTGGAACCAGAGAGAGGACAGAATGGACTGGGCCAGGTCCCTAACTGGAGTCACCAGAGCCTAACAGGACAATCCTTCAACTACCTTAGCAATCTCGTTCATCTCTGTTCATACCCACCTCCACCTGTCTAGACCATGAACCAGAATAGTATGGATTCAGAATTTCCTTTTGTCCCCCTTCTCAGTTACTTATTCCTTCAATTCCTTACTTTTGCATTCTTGTTGATTGTTGCTGTCACACAAGGAGGGACATCAATGAATACATCCCCTGTTAAAGAGTTTCTCCAGGACAATTTAGACCAACACTAAACCGAGCATCTCCTGCTGACCCTCCAGAGGGAAGAAAAATTGGTGGTGCCCTCTACCTGCACCTGGGCAGGTATGCTTGCCCCACACCTCCTGAGTGTTCTGGCCCTGGCCTGGGCTCATGGGCACATGCTGGAGAAAGCTGCCCTGATGCCAGAAGCTTGATGCTCTTTCTGTATTCAGTCACTGATGCTCTTTGCAAATGGAGACTGGCATTTCCTTGTTGGACATCTTAAGGTTTACATGTTGTATAGTTCATTCACCCTCACAGACTTCCAGGTCTTCTCAGGTCTTCCAGACCAGCCAAGAACAATAAATTCAGATATTCTTCATAATTTATACGAACTTGACTCAATAAGGTCATTTTCTAAGACGTAAAGAAGAACTGGGGACATGGAGTTGTGTGCATTTTCATTTGGTCTACAGTGTCCACTTCTCTCTCTGATGAAGTCCCTGAACTGTTCACCTGCATAAACCCCCAGACTCTAGGTTCAGCTGGGCTGCTCTGCTAACTGGTGACACGTGGCACTGTTTGACTCTCCACAGTATAGTCCCTTTAGAATACCTGCTTTTTTTTTCATTTGGAAGCTCCAACAAGGGAAAAACAAAAGTGCGTGAACCAGTGTGGCATGAGCCAGTTAAACTGGGGAGGAGCAAGTAGGGAGAAAGCTGTTCAGTCTGGAGCTGCCTTTGTCACAGGCTTCATGGTGACACTGACTACCTGGCACTCTGAGGAAGCAGCCTTTGTTGTGTGGGGTCCAGGTGTGGGGGACACAATAAATGAGATGGACATTGGCTTTGCTCAGGGACCATTTAACATGAGCCAACTGGAGCAGCCTATTTGGAGGCTCATGAGTGAGTTGGTTCCCCCAGAGATAGTTAATCTGAGGCTGCATTTCACACCAGTGACAGTGTGAAGGCTGCCGAAGACTGAGACCCCCCAGTGACCCCGAGTCTGGGTTTTGTGTTTTTGGCCCTTTCCTGTTTGTGAAAACTATTTTGTAGCTGCCAACTTGATCGGTTCTCCAATATGTTGGTTGGTACCGCTTGTAAATCTGCTGGGTGCATCCTCAGCTAGTGTCTACATTGCTAAACCTGGACCTACCCGGATTGGGAAGAATTTTCCCTTCTTCTGGCTGCTGTGATGCCACATGGCTCTGAGGGGACCTCATGATTTCCTGATGTCCAGAAGACATGAAAACACAAAACATTTACAAGGAAGGCCTTTGGACACCCACTGATTTCCAGACAAAGGCATGTTACTCCATGTCTTTGTTTACTGACAGATGTGCTTTTTTCCCTGGTCCTCATTCGTCACATATGCTGTCACATTGGAGCTCAGAGAGAGAAGCATGGAAGCTGAGAGCTGAGAGGGGTCTCTGGCCTTCTTCAGTTCATGTCCCCGTTTGGTACATGTAAGCTTTACAGCGTGTGTTGTCTCACTCACGGATAGCCAGGGCAAAGCTGTGCCCTACAGAACCGCTTCCCAGGCATCTGCGCTTTCCTTTGTTTATTCTGTTAGTGTAATTGCTTTTCAATAATGATCTCCCAAACGGAAGCAGGTCCACTTTGCTCTCTTTTCCAGGAGGCTACCTGGCAGTGTTGCCTCCTGTTCCTGCTGTCATTCACTGCTTCTCTCTCAAGTCTTCTCTGGCCTCTGGTTCTCTAAAATTGACCCTACATGATTTGCTGATATCTTAGCATTTCAAAGACCAAGGATAGGCTCTTGAGCGGCCACCATTTCCAGATTTTCTGTCTCCAACCCCAGGCTAAGGTCTCTGTGTTCCTTTCTCTCTGACTTGTACTTATTGATTTGCTCAGGGTTCAGAACTTAGTCTTCCCTTTTGGTCTCCATGTGCCTCTTCCACCCAGTGATTCCTCAAGCAACGTGTCTTTAAATCTTTCTAGACACTGATGAATCCCAATTTTATATCTCCACACTGACCTCATCCCACATCAGATGCTTGGCATTTCCACTTGGATGCCCCATAGGCCTCTCCAGTTTAACATGTCACAAATGCTTGATATGTGGTACACACCCTCATGCCCTGTATACTTTCCTCCCCTGTGTCTCCATCTTGATAAGTGGCATCAATATTCAACATGGTTTTTTTGTTCACACCACAAAAATTTAATGTGCCACCTTGGTGATGTGCTTAAAGGAGGAAATTTACTTATAAATAAGTGGGATCTTGTTACCAGGAATTTTTTTTACAAGAAATCAGATGTGTCTGTTGGAAATTTGTAGTGTTTCTGAATATTTCTTTGAAAATAGATATCTAATGGTTTCTAGGCTCTATTAATTAATGATAGTGCTAATAGTGATGATGATGATGATGGTGGTGGTAGTGG
Organism: Uropsilus gracilis; assembly: GCA_004024945.1. Lineage (NCBI taxonomy): Eukaryota > Metazoa > Chordata > Mammalia > Eulipotyphla > Talpidae > Uropsilus > Uropsilus gracilis. The sequence continues at coordinate 28,939 of PVHY01005575.1, forward strand.
TGGTGATGGCAGTGAGAGTGTTGGTGGCATTGGGGTGTTAAGTATGTGTATTAAAGGAAGGTGATACTAAATGAAGCAGCAACATTTTCCTAGGGTAATTCATTTTTTGTTTTGTCATACTGAATATTTCTGAATCCACAATTTACCCTGTCTGATATGACCATAATAATTATCATTAAAAATTTGTGCATCTACTTATATAATATTAAGTATGTATATATATAATTAGCATAATTTGGGGAAGGTTAATATTACTGACCTTCATTGACCTCGCACTACTTTAATCCCTCTCATTAGGAATAAAACCCTAAAAGGAAGTTTTAAGGCATGAGAAAAAGGGGAAATTTTCCTCTAAAGCTTTTGGGACTTACAGGTGCTGAGTGAATGTGGCACATGGCTGGCTCTGCAATGTCTTGCCCTCATTTGGTGCCATCCTATTTTTGAGTTCATGGCAAGAGGTTTCCTTCTACCCAGCATATTTCCCACCTGGCCTAGGTCAGCTTTCCTCCTTGTGTGGTTTTATAACTGATATGCAGCTCAGTGAAACAATTAACCTGCATGGCCAGCATCTCCATCCATCTGCTCCAAGCCATCCTGAGGATCGCCAGACTTCTTTATTTTGTAAAAAACATTCTTTTCACCTACACACTTAGGCATATGCATCAACCCAAGCCTGGATCAGATACCCCACACACAGGGGGGTATCTGTGACAATGTTTGCTTGACACTGAGTTAATTCAGGTGAATGAAAGTCTTTTCATCATGGGGACATAAACTCTGAGTGCCTTTCCTACAGATTGCTTGGTGACCTGAAACATGGAGGCCCAAGTTCTAGATCTTCTTGACTGTCCAAAATGATCTTAGGACCATTCTTCATTTTCTTTGTTCTCTTTTTCCTTATCTCCCATATGTGGCTGGGACTATTCTGAGGATCAAATTAAATAATCCATGTAGAAAAATTCCAGCAAGTGCAAGTTCATAATACATGTAAGACATGTCATTTTGAATAAAATTGCAGTTTCAAAATTTATGGACAGTTTGTTCCAAAGGCTCTTCAAGCACATAACAATGATTCATATCTCTTGGAACTGTAAATGCTGCATGAATGGTTTGGTTAATGGGCAAAATGGACTGCTAGCATTCTGAGCTCCAGTGGGGATCACACATCCAAAGACCTATTTTGTCTTTTAGGACAGAAGTCAGCAGTGCTTGACCATATCTTGTGGAGGGAATATTTGTGTATTTCTCAAACTTGCATATTACAACCCTAACCCCAAGGTGATGGTATTAGAGATGAAACCTTTGAGAGGCAGCTAGGTTTAGATGAGGTCATGGAGTGGAGGTAGGCTATGATGAGATTAGTGTCATTAGAAGAGGAAAGTGATACCAGAGCTTGCTTTCTCTCTACTTTGTGAGAACACAGTGGCTGTCTACAAGCCATGGGGAGAGTCCTCATAAGAACTGAATCCACTGTCACCTTGATCTTGGACTTCCCATCCTCCTGTGATACATGTCTATTGTTCCAGTCACGTAATCAATAAAAATATCTTATAGCACCCCAAACTGATTTAAAAAATCATGGAAACATTGGAAGCATCATTATAGAAAATTGGTCGAAAGATCACATGTTTTGCCTGGAAGAAATAAGACATGAAAACAGACAATGACAATGTCTTGCAATAGCTGAAAATAGCAAGATAAATGGAGAAGAGAGAAGTAAGACCTTTAGATAGAAAAATACTGAACTAAATGTTTATGAGATTTTTATTTGGGGGCTGTAATCCAGAAATATACTGCTTTATAGTGTAGTGAATTCTTTATTACCAGAGAAGCCTGGTGCAAACTGGGTGACTGTATCTCTGGAATACCTGCACTAGATGGGAAGGGTGGGGGCATTTGATCTCTTCATCCTTCCAACTCAATATTCTGAGTTGAATCCAGGTGCATTATTTCTCTTTAGCTTGTACTCCTTTTCCACCAAGAAGCAGCTGATGCAGTTGCATTCTTATGAGTTCATTCAAGATATTGAGACTAACATAATCTTTAGATATCATGTCTGGGAAGCACTGAGGATACAGGACAGAACAAATCAAAATCATAATCATGTAGATATCAACAAATGTTAAGTGTGTCATATTGATGCATGAGCTGAGGGAGCAATAATGATCTGATGTAAGTTCATGAAACGGTGCTTATCAATTTGTTAGGTCTCTGGGAGACTTCTGAATAAACACTAGAAACATGTACTCATTCACTCATTCATTCAAACTTTCACCCATTTTGCTCATTCACCCATGTGTACAGCACAGTTGACAAGGTGCTTCCATGTGCCAGGCTGTATGTCTTTCTGTTCTCAGAGGCATGTGCTCTTGTGAACAGACAGGGCACACACAGTGTGATTTAAGCAGTGCATGGCTCTCTAGCTTGGGTTGTGTTCAGAAAGTGTTTGCAAGTTGTTTTAAGAAGTAACATGGCTGATTTGCAGAGGCTCTGTGGGTGGAAGGGGAGCAGCATTTTAGAAGTGCTGAAAGAGGATAGGATAGTGAAAGTAAAAGATGCAGAAGAGGGAGAGGTGGGGATGAGATTGGACCAGGAGTCAGCTAACAAGTAGCTTTCTTTATTGAGTGAAGATTTTTGGACTTTTCCCCATGGACAGCAGGAATGCACTAATTAATTCTAATCGAGCAGTGCTAAGATTTGCATATTAGAAAGCTCACAGAGGAGTTGACTGTGATAATTCAAGGAAGAGATGACTTGCACCTAAATCCAGGTGGTGGCAGATGTGATGGGGGAAATGGAGCAAGAGATATGGAAGGACTAGCATCAGGAGTCGTTTGAGTAACAAATTGAAAACATTTTATAAATATGTATATGAAGTGAATTAAAATATATATTTAGCACACATCGATCTAGTTATCATACATGTTTAACATAAATACTGTATATATGTATATATCAAGTGTTCATTATAGTGCTTCACATCTAACAAACATTTGTCAGTTTAAGTTATTACTAAATAGTTACATTCAAAATAGTACTAACCTCTTTCTTTCAGCATTATTTTTAGACTCACTAGTCTGTTCTGTTGATATGTCTGTCATGTCCTGTTCCATATCTTGGCTTCTTAATCATTAGAGCTTTTCAGTTTGTTTTACTAACTGGTAGGTTATGTCCTTCTACGGTTCTTCTTCACACGTTTCTCAGGTGTTTTCTCTATGATCATGCAGGTTTTCAAGGAAATCTCCCCACTCTCCCACACATAAATAAAAGTTGACCAGTAATAGATCTGAAATTATTGCTCATTAATTAGTTTGTGACTTGTCTTTCTATTTTGTAATAACTTTTGTCAATTTCCAAATGCTTAGGCTTCCTGTCTGGGACACTGTGACTGAAAAACTGGGATTTTCTCTGACCCACATTTGCCCAACTGAGGACAGGCCTCACAGCCTGGTAGGCGTATGTAGTGTGTGTGTGTGTGTGTGTGTGTGTGTGTGTGTGTGTGTGTGTGTGTGTTTTCTCTATGCTGAGCTGTGGCTACTGAGGAGCTTATAAATTGACAAACCACCAGATTGCATTTTGCTGCACTCTCTATTCTGGAGCGTGTGTGTCTTCTGTGAGTGCCCTCCCTATTTCTGAAAGAATAATGCTGGTTATCTGTAAACTCATAAGTTTAAACTGTAACTCTGGGGAAAATAATGTCCTTCGTTGCTTGGAGGGAGATAGGAAGACTGTTTGGAGTTGATTTACAACCTTGGCTACTTATTTCTGCTTCAACTTTGGAGCTTTTGGAACTTGGGCTGAACCCGAGACAGACATGAGTGGAGATTTACTCTTGCTCGGGAGTTATCAAGCATGTGCCCTCGGGATCCCTGGCCTCGATGTGAGACAGACAGAGCTGCTCTCTCAGCCAGCATGGTGTCCTGTTGCCTTGACAATGCCATTGGGAGGAAATTTCTAAAATCTCAAAAGTGGTGGTTGGAAAGTGGAAATTGAATAACTATTTGAGAAAAAAAAATTGTAAACCCTTGACTTCTAGCACCAATGTAAAATTTCCTCCCAGTCACCATCCAAGTGTTTTATTTTTTAACTTAATCTTGGACAAGGTGACTCTTTACCTAGTTTTTCTTCTTTCAGAAAAAGGTGTTGAGTTTTCTCACCTCTGTCCATTTGGTTAAATTTAGAAACTTTTGTTATGTTCCAGGAAAAAAAAAAATCTTGTTTGAAATTACATTAGACTACACATTTAAAAAAGGGAAATTTTATCATTGTACTATTCCATCTTCTCAGTCAAAAATATGTCTCTCTCTGTTCATTTATATGTGCCATTTCTTCTATTTAGTAAACTTTTCTAATTTTCTTCCTATTGGTTAAAATTATTTCTAGATGTATTTCAGTATTTTTTTGCTTTTATAATACAGAATAGAATTATAATATAGAATATAATAAATTCTCTAGGATAGAGCTTATTTACATTATATATTCTAGTTGATTATTGTTAGACAACTGAGCGCTATATCCTGACTATGGAAAACCTCACTCCTTTTCCTAGAAGATTGTACTTCAGTGATGTAGTCATAGCCAAGGTCACCAGGGCCCTTTTCATTGCCAAACCGAAGGCCTTTTTCAGGCTTGACTTCTTTGGGTTAGTCATCAGACTCCCTTCTTCTTTATGAATATGAATAACACTATAATATGTAGTCTTCTATAATACATAGGAGAATAGTCTTCTATTCTCCTAGTAAATGTTTTCCTCATGGATATTTACTTTCTTGGTATCATTCTTTCTTGATACAATACATGGCTTCAGATTTTATCTCTGTTCATCCATATACTCAACTGTTTTTCAGACCTCTCTAAGCATCAGGAACTAGGGTGGTCACATTCTTAACATGGGTACCTGACACTGTTCTGTCAGAGGAGTCTGTCTGTAGAGATAGTGTGATGATGTGTCCATCGAATCTCATCAAGGAACAGCTGGCACAATCAAAGGGTGACTGAAGAGTTTAGCAACATACGTAAAAGTTTGGGCATTTAAGGGAAATGAACAAAAATGAACAAGGATGGTGAATTACCTCAGACTCTAAATTGAAGAGAGGCAGTTGCTGAAACTTGAAGAAATGGTTAACCAAGCACAGGGTTGTGCCTTAGTCTAACCTTGGGAGAGGGCAGCCTGACAGCCACACTGGTACAGACATGCGATCCTTCTGCCAAACCACTGCCCAGTCCAGGCTCAGCAAGTATATCCTCAGCCTCTCTCTTTTCTCATGCATTAATTTCCTCAAGGTTGCCTCCTGTTGGTTGAATCCAGTCTACAGTCATGTGCTCATCTCCTCAAGGAAACGCTTGATGTTATCAATCTAAGCAGTTGTTGCTCCCACACTTCTGATGGTTTGACTTAACAATTTTTTGACTTTATGTTGATGCAAAAACCATACATATACACTAGACACTATACTTATCTTTTGTGATCTTTTTCTGGACAGTATATTACTCCAGTGATGCTGGGCAGAGACTGTTGTTGCAGGTTGCAGATAACCATGCAATCACAAGAGTAACCAGTTGGTACACTACAGTGTTTGCTACCACTATTCTATAGCCTCAGCATAAGAGGGAAAAATTGATGACCCTATTATTGTAGCAGCCCTATCTTCCTGCAAGTTATTTCATGCAGTGCTTCATTTATCAGACCAGTTTGCTTGGACTGTGCACCTTATAGATGAGAGCCTGTGCAGCCATTCTGTTTTCACTCTCAGCACACTATGCAGTAAGTTACATGAGATAGTCAGTACTTTACTATAAAATAATTTTTTGTTTGGTGTATGGTTTGCCCAAATGTAGGTAATGTGTGTTTTTGTGAGACGAACATGATAACCACTACACTACAGAAACACCCGCTTAATGTGTGTCTTTGTTTGCCCAAATGTAGGTAATGTATGTTTTGAGCATGTTTAACATAGACTAGGCTATGATGTTCAGTAGGTTAGATTAAACAACAGATTTAAACTGTGTCTATTTACATGCATTTTTCTCCCAATAAATACAGTTGACCCATCAAATATGGATTTTGTACTCATATATCCAACCTGTCATGGAGATCAGTTGGTTGAATCCCTAGATGCAAAACTTGCTGATATGGAGGACCAACTCTTAGGGACTTGAATATCTATGGATTTTGCTATTCACTGGAACCAATCCCCCTTGGACACCAAGAGACATTTTACTTAAGTATTTGGGGAACTTTATATATGATATTTGACTAAGGGTGTGGGTTGGTACCTCTAACCCCTTGTTGTTCTGGAATCATCTGTATTAAATGCATACATGACTTTAAAATATTTTCACTTTACAAAAGGCACAATTCCATAAGTGGAGGAAGCTCTTTATAAATCTATCTTCTGGGGCATTCAGCAGGGAGAAAGGGTGGGGAGTGATTCTGGGGAGAAATATAAAGAATATCTGTTATTGCTATGGGTTGACTGACTTGAATCAGTTTTTCTGCCCTTCAACCTCAACTCTTTATTTAATAACACCACTTGATAGTATAGTTTTTGTTAAAATAACCCAGGAGATAGCACCTTCAGGAGAAGAATGATGAGTTCTTCAGGCCTGGAGCCCAACAGCCAACCCATCCTCTTCCCTATTTGCTCTTTGCTGCTTCTTTTTGTCAGTTGTGACTTCTGCACCATCACGTGTTCATGGGATAACTCTCTTTGAGTGTATTAGAGTTGTTTCTGGAGGAAGAGAAAAGAATACATTCAGAAGTTCCCATGGTACATGGCTGGAGTTCTTCCAACTTGCTCTGGTGGCCACGTTTTCTGGCTGAGTGGAAACCAACTTGAGCCTTGTCTTATATTTAAACTTGAACTCTTTATCTTTGCCAGCAGTTTTTTTGGGGGCCTGCTAAGTAAGCACATTTAAATGCCAGTGAAAATTTTTGCTGCTTTGTTGAACCTTTCTAGCAGATTAAATTGGGGGGAAAATGGGAGCACATGGACCACAAAATATATAATTCATAGTTGTCACATTGCACTGTGAAGAATGATCTTTTTTCGAGGTTGTTAAGTGGGTGACTTTCATAATGGAAGAAATAATGCCACAAAAAGGGGGAAAAAATCTCACTGGGAACAGTCAATCCTTGTGAGTCCTTGTAGGATTAGTATGCATTCTTAGTCTTAATTTGTATTCTGTTTTATAATAAATTTCTTCCTCAAACTCTCTGCCTGCATTCGAAAGGCATGGGCGCATGCTGGGCAAACACAGCTGAGGTGCATTTTAACTCCAGGGTGGCATTTAATGACTTGGGATTAGAAACTATCTATTTAGACTGGACAAAAGAAATGCTTTATTGTCAAGGGGAAAAAAAAGGCAAGCTAGCCAAACCACACAGAGGAAATGAGAGGAAGAATCAGACGATTTCCATTGAAGCTGCTGAGTTAAGTTAGAGGTCAAGTCTGCCCATTCTCACACTCTCCCGCTTAGACTTTGGGCACCCTGCTGGCAAAAAAAAGAGAAAAAAAGAAAAAACACAGAGGTCTGAGTTTGCATGTTGTGTGAAAAGGCAGCAAGTCCTGGGGAAGGCAGTGGAAAAATCTAGGGTGAATGAGTAAAAGCACATAAAACAAGGAGAAAAACCCATTGTCAGTAGTCTCTTTATCATCTTTTTATTTTACTATATTTCGTAATTCAAAGACTTTAAAGAGCTTCTGGATTTGGTGAACATGAATTTTGGGGGGGGAGGTATCACACACTTGGTGAGGGCATGTAAGTTCTCTGCCTTTTCCTCATGCCTTTCCTTCCGCATCTCTTTCATCTGGCTATAGATGCAGATCCTTTAGTACACTTTGTAATGGGTGATCTAGTGAGTGGAGTTCTCTGAGTTCGGTCTACCCTTCTAGCAAATTAATTGAATCTGAGGTGAGTGTCCTGGGAACCTCTGGTATATAGTCAGTTGAACAGACACAGATAGTAGTCAGACAGATGCCTGAAGTCTGAGGAGGAAGTCACACTTACCATTGTCATTGTCAGAAACAAGAGCATGCAAGCCAGTGTCTAAAATGGAGGGCAGCCTTGGGAGATGAACCTTGAATCTGATGCTGTCCTTGGGTAGATGGTGTCAGAACTGAGTTGGAATCTCCAAAACCCTGCTGGAGTCTAAGATTTACTTGTTGATATGGGGGAGCCCTAGGATCTACATACCCATTGGAAATTGGACTCAGGGACACATCACCAGCTAGAATATATTCATGTATGAGTTAGGTAGCAATTATATAATGAATACAGGTGGTGTCTACTTCCAGCTTTATAGTGTAGTATTACCAATTCCATTGAAGTATTTGTGTATTCTTTCCTAATCAAAATCCACTCCTTTTTTTCTTTGCTTCTGTTTATTTATACTTTTGTAAGTTGATAATCAAAACCATATTTTAATTTTTTTAAACTTGGAATACATGGAATTACAGATATTTTAATACTTTTTACTTTACATTGAGTTCCTGTGATTAAGCTGTTTATCTGCAAGTCTTTCACTGCTGTGCTTTATTTACCATTCTTCATTATGTTTTCAATGCTGGATGCTTTTTTTTCCTAACAGAGTTTCCTGGACAGAACATTTGTTTGTGTGGTGGGTTTGGGAGGAATACTTAATTCAGTCTCACTTTAGATCAAGTTTGATAATTGTGTTTTTCTATTCTTCTGTTTCTTTGCTAAATTTTTTGTCCTCTTCAGCTGAATACTGAGAGGTGCATTAGTATTTCCCACTATGACTGTGTATTTTTGACTTCTTGCAATGTGGTTATTTATTTATTTTTGCTTTGTGCAACTTGAAGCTGTATCAGTAGGTTTATGAGTTTGTAATTCCTTATAATCTCTTGGTGATTAGTTACTTTTATTATTGTATATTGATTTTATTGATACCCATGAAACTGTTTGCCCTAAGGTCTGTTTTATCTGCTATTAGTAGAAATACCCAGTTTTCTTTTGGTTAGTATTTGGTATTTCTCTCTTTTTCATATTCATTGTTATTCATTTTGTGCAGTTACTGTAACAAATTACCACAGACATAGTGACTTAAAATAACAGAAATGTCTTGTCTCACAATTCTGAAAACTAGACATCTGCAGTCAAGGTTGTCTAGATCATCCTCCTGCTGAAGGCTCTGGGGGGAGTCTATCCTGTCCTTAACATTCCTCTCCTCCTTGTTTCTGTAGCCTCCAGCAGCCATCTCTGCCATGACATCCCTTTGTGTATCTGTTTCTATCTGTGTTCATTTAGATTTCTCTCTTCTTATAAAGACACCAGAAACCTTAACTCATACTTCCAGGTTTCCATGAGACACTACTCAATCCTGTGTTTTCATAATTTAAAATGATGAAACATTAAGACATACAGAAGGGCTCATGTCCTGTGTATGTTTGGACTCTCAAACTCCAACCTTTACTTAGTGAACACTCTGTCTTTACCTCAGTCCAGCAGATAGTTTCAACTGATTTTCACTTACCACCATGTACGCTTTTTTTGTGCGTGAGTATATTTTTTCATTTCTTCCTCATATGTATCTAGGAATGGAATTTCTGGGTTATGTGGTAACTATATTTAGCATTTTGAAGAACTGCCAAACTCTTTTTTGAACTCACAGCACCATCGTACTTCCATCTATTAGTGTTCACAGGTTAGTTTACAAACTAGCGTAGATGCTTGACAGAAGAAGAGTTCTGCAGATTTTTGAGTGTGGTGAAGGTGGTGTTATTGGAATGTGTGTGACATGTTGATGTGGAGCGAGAGGATGCAGATCAGGAAGTGGGAGGAGGAGGGGAGGTATTCTGATCCTCACTAAGTGATGCCTGATGCAGAGAAGGGATACAAGTCTTGCCATGTTGTGATGACAGACATCCTGTGACTAGGACAGATTTGAATTTCCTTGACATGACTGGGGCCACCTTCTTGGGAGATGAGGGTCCGCTTGAACTTTGTGAATGGCCCACTATGGAAGCTGAGGAAGCTCGTTCCATCTCTGGTCCATGTTTGTCCTACTAGTGGCAGCAGTGAGACTCTCATGGCTAAAGTGTGGTGTGTGTGTGTGTGTGTGTGTGTGTGTTTGTGTGTGCATGAACACTTGACTACACTTGATGGCGAAAGGAAATGAGAGCTCTTAACAACAGATTTTCTAGCTGATAAGTAAAGCCCCCCATAAATCTAGGATTTTAGAATCGCTCCTCAAATTGTTTTCCATACCATGGAACACTCAGTGTAAAGCTGCCACCATAATGGGCGCATGCTACAGAGGCCGCCTCCTCATGGTTATCATTCTGAGGGAGTTCTTTCTCTGTGATTTATCCTTAAACATTTTCTATTTCCTTTTGCCATTTAGATGAATCTTAAACAAAACTGTTAGGTGAAGAACTGTATCAGGCTTTACACACTTACATTCATGATAATATCAACCTGTATATCATCTCTATTCAAATGAAGTGAGAACACCTGCAGTTTGGCAGTTTCTCGTTACTGGCGGGTCTCATTCTGTGTTGTTCCTGCCTCTCCTGGCATTTCTAGTCTTGGCATGATTGCCCCATGGAGAGAGGAAAGCCAGCATAGTTAAGAGCCTAGTTCTATCCTATTTTGTGGGTCTTCCTCAGATCTCATTTTTTGCACTTTAACCCGCCTTTCCAGTTAATAGATGTCTCTCTACTTAGATTCAAAAAGGAGGAAGAGGCTCCTCATTTGTATCCAGTCTTTATACCCACAATTGACAGTTACCTTGACTTTCATCTTAATATAAATGTGTTCAGGACACATTCCTGAGTTTGAGAAATCAAGGATATAATATTTTCTGTGATAGGTAGTGGTAAAATTTCCATTGAGACTGTAACTGAGCTTCAGTGAGATATCCTGCCCTGGTAGTTTTCAAATAACTCTTTTTTTCCCTCTTCTTTTTTAGGCTTATCCAAATCTCTAGGACTCATTGAAGGTTATGGTGGACGGGGCAAGGGGGGCCTTCCTGCTACCCTTTCCCCAGCTGAAGAAGAAAAAGCCAAGGGACCCCATGAGAAGTACGGCTATAACTCCTACCTCAGTGAAAAAATTTCACTGGACCGGTCCATTCCAGATTATCGTCCCACCAAGTAAGTTGCGATTCAGTCTTTCAGAGGTGTTTGCTCCATCCAGTGTGTCTGGGTATAGACTCAAGTGTGATCTTTCCTCATTTTTTTTGTAACTAATGGGGGAACTTTAATATTATCTTATCTCCTCCACAATAAATTAAGTACTCTTGATTATGAAACACTAGTAAAATTAAAAAAATTATAAAATAATCCAGGAATGCAAAGGTTTTCAACAAAAAGTTTAAAACTAAAAGCAAGAATCACTGTGGTCTCATGACCTGGAGATGCTAGTAAAATCATTTTTATACAAAGAGGAACATTTGGTAAGTTGATTTTATCCTTTTTTCATTTAACATCATTTCATGAACATCTTATGATATTACTAATTATGGTCATTGTTTCCAATATGTTGGAAATTTAGGTTATTTTCAATTTAGTTATAATAAGTTATGTCTTTATAAGAATATTTTTCCATACCAATCTTTATGTTTATTGAGTTGGTATTTCTTTTCCTAATTCACAGTGAGGCCATAACCCCAAGATTGTATTATAGGAATACTTTTGGAGGTCTTAGATACATATTGTTATATTTTCTTACTCCTGTTGAACCTTTATTAGAACATTCCAAGGCAGGCCACGAGCATTTGAAAAATGCTTTTCAAAGTTGATAGGTAAGAAAGTACATTCCATGATTGTCTCAATTTATGATTTTTATTTGAGATTCTTTTAAGTGGCTTTTTTTTTTGCATTTTAATTGCCTTATGAGAGGTCTCTACTCTGTGCTTTCAGACTTAAGAATTATTTTTCTTTTTGTAGAAGAGAGAAAGGGGGTGACTGACAGAATCAAGAACGCTTATTTTCTAGGCTTGATTTCTCCTTGACTTCATAAACAGATCCTTTGTTTTCTATTAGGTTTTGATGTCTCTCTTTCTTCATTTAGAATATGCCTTTGCTTAGAGTAGATTATTTCTTTTTCAAATGGATTTTGTACAAATCAGTTAAGTATCCTGGTTACTGAGAAAAATAGATTCAAGATAAAGAAAATTATCTTAAATGGATTTAAAATTGCAGCATTAACTGAGGAACCTGTTAAATCTCTTTCTCTGCCTAATGAGCATATATTCATTTTGAATCACTAGGAAAACATACATCACCCCTGTTGGAAGCTTTGTTGTGTTCCTGGACTTTTGCTCTTAAAAAACATCTGGCTGTGTTTATTTCCTGGTGCTTTCTGATTAGCCTTTCTTATTTGGACATTTTGGCAAATTAACAGAGCCATATTTCTTGACTCCTATGAGAAGGAAAATGCTTTTAAATGGAGCTTCTAGAAATGGGTCAATTGAACAATTATTGGCGAGCACCTATTATGTGCCAGATGGTGTTCTGTATACTAATGGCAGAATATAGGATCAGCTGCAGTCCTTGCCTACTCCTTGTCTAAGGAGGGGAACACATATGCAGGCGGATCAGTTCAGCTCAGTGTGGTCAGTGTGTGTAAGGCCAGAGACACACATAGCATGTGCAGGGACGGTCTGGGTGAATTTTCTACTTGAGATGATGCCTGAGCTTAATATTGAAGGACCATTAAGGATTGAAAATTAAAGAAGGGTAGAGAAGGGTGAGTCAGGCAGGGGAGCGACTGGAACAAAGCTGAGTTACAAAGAAAAACGCGGCTAACCCAGGGAGGAAAGTATAGTTCGATGTTGTTATATCATGTAATATGGCAGCTTTGACATACCATTTTACACCTGGTCCCTCCTAAAACTTTCCTAAGATGATAGTAAAAGTTTAGAGAATATAGTGATGACAACAGGAAAAAGACACCCACAAAATTTTTGGAAGAAGGAAAGAGGATGGTAACTTACCTGGAGAACTGGATAAACCTAAGACCCAGCCTCTTGCATATGGTGGAAAGTGGTGAGTGGTGGCAGGAGCAGAAAATGCAGCCTCGTCATACCTTAGAAACCCGAGACACAGGAATTGGAGATGTCAGGTACTGCTAATGCCTGAGAGATAATTTTGATTGAAGTGGCCAGAGCTGTATCCCCAGGTCCAATTCTGCACAGCCAGAGACAACCTTGCCCCTACCTGGCACAAGGTGGGATGTTTGCTCCTTGGATAAGGTAAATTCTAAGCATCTTAAGTAAGGAGTAGCCTAGGAGAGAAGCAGAGATTGTGTCCTAAATGGGAACATCCTGCTTCCATACTCCTCCCAGCTTTCACACTCTGTAGTCAAGAGATTGAAGAATCTGCTGGGAGAAAACCATTATGCCTAAGGAAAAAGCCACAACAGCTATGACAATTGGGATTATTCCCTCTGAGATCCAATAGTTTGCTATTAGCAAACTGCCAGTTGTAAAGCACTATCCATATACACATCCCCTTTATGTAAAATAAGAAAGGAGAGCCAAGTGTTCTTGTTATAAAGGACCTTAACAACTACAGTAATAGAAGAAAGCATTTGGCAGAAACAGGCTATATACTTTAAAGCCATAATTAATGACTTAGAAAGATCATGAGATGTCTTGTCTAATGGACAAAACAAGAACAAAGGGCTATGATTAGCTAACAATCAGAGAATAAAAAGAAATCTTGAAAGTGAAAAAAATAAGCTAGAAGTAAGTAATTCAATAAAAGGTAGCATAGTTACTCACACACTGTGAAAGATAACATTGAGGAAATCCTCTGAGAGCTAGAAAAACGGAAATGAAAAATCTGAGAGAAAAGATTTAAAAAAAATTAACTCAGTCCAGCAGGCCCAATATCAGCTGATAGGAATATCAGGAAGAGAAGAATGCAGAGAGAAGAAAAATCATCAAATAAATGATGCAAGAAAATTTCTTAGAACTATGGGATATGAGTTTGCAGATTAGAATATTCCATCTTCTAATGTTAAAAGAAAAGAAAAAAATTAAGCTCATATCAATTAATGTAAATGTAAACTTTCAGCATAGCTTTGATAGAGGAAGTCCTAAAAGTTTCCAGAGAGAAAATGTGCATATTCAGATATAGATGGTATTGGATTTCTCAGTAGTAACACCAAGAGCTGGGAGACCAGTTGGAAAACCAATTTTGAACTTAGAATTCTATAGTCAGTCATAGAATGATTTGTGCCTAGAGCAAGCACAAAGTAAATACATTATATTTATAAAAACTTGCAACAATTTTACCTCCCTTGGATTTGTTTCCAGGTAGCAATTCAAAGATGTGCTCTAGTAAAACAGGGAGTCAAGAAAGAAAGTGAATTGGGCAAATAGGTGGTTCAGACAGAAGGGTATTGAAGGCAGAAGCAGGTGAATAGGTAAAAGGATGTCCCAGGCTAACATTCCTTGGTGAGAGCTATACAACAGAGATTACATTTTCCCCATTGGAAAAATGAGGCTGGAAGATTCTTAGGGCAGGGGAATAGAATTGTTTGATAGCTTAGTGTTTTTGACTATATTAAAGTATTGGTTTTTTAAATTTTACCATCTTTTAAAAATTTTTGGACTGAATTCGTGATAACTGAAATATAAAAAAATGCTTGTGGAAAAGTAAAGCATTTATTAGCTCCAGAAAAGAAACTTCTCTAAGAAATTGCAATTATATATACTCTGTGGCTCAGCTGTGAATAATGTAGTCATTCAAATGTAAATATTGGATATTTATTTAACCACAAATTATGGTTTAACTATATTGGAAGAAGGAGGAGGCAAAATATGTGTTGAGGTGTGGGTGTTGAAGAAAATTAAATTTTCATCTTCAGAAATAGAAAATCAATTGAAAATGTCTAACTCTATAAGCTTCATGAAATAGTAGTATAATCATGGTTATTTAGAAACATGGAGATTATAGAAATGGAATGAGATTGTGTAAGTTCTGTTTTAATGAAATAATAGTTCAATTAAGCAATAAATGTATATTTATACAGCAAATTGTGGTGGAGAGGAATGTGAAAGTATGGAAGAAGTAGGAAAGAAGAGTTGGAGAACTCAGTTGAACAACATAACCATATATACTTTTTAGATTAGATCATTCAGGCAATGATGGAGGATGAATTTGAAGGTGAAATTCGGGATGGATTTGAGAACTTGCCCTCTGGTTAGACATGGCAAATAGAGGCAGCCTTGTAAATTGAACTCGACAGCACATGTTGCCAAGTTACCTCTGTTAATTGCAAATTAATCTTTGCCAACAAAAAGTGGCAAGGACCTTGGCTATAGAAGCCCCCTTTGCAGTATTTGAGCCTCAATGATTTGTAGCCTGGCAGCTGCCAGGACTCAGAACAGTGTCCCTTCTCCTGTGCAATTCAAATCTCCAAGAAATTTTCCCCTCAAGCCCTCAAACACCTCTCCCATGTTTAGAGAATTTAAACTAATTTCATTGCAGTTTTGCACATAAACTCAAGTTGCTTTTATTTTATTATTATATTGCTTTTGAAAAATCATTTTTCTTATACATATGAATGAAACTTTAGTTAGTAGAGGAATTAACTATTTGTCATATCCCACAAACAGATTCTGAAATACTGTTTTTATTTTATTTTAACTCTGTGATGTTTTTCTCCTTCTACTGGACAGATACTTTAAATTTGTATGAATCCCAAACTGTCAATCTTTCCATTTTCATTTTTTCGCTGCTTTAGAGCTGAGAAAGATATCATCCTTCAGAATACTTATAAATATTCTATTCTGTTTCATGTTGCTTTTCTATAACTCTTACATTTCACTCCTTCATCCACCTAGAATTTATTTTGGAATATAATTCAGGGATGTATCTTTTGTTGGAAATGTCTTTCCACTTTTTTTAAAAGCACTTTTTTTCAATAATTTTGTAAAAGATTCTCTTATTTGGATATGTTAAATATTTTTATATATGTAAACTGGGCTTATTTTCCAGGCGCTAAGCTGTGCTTTTAGTCTATGTATATTTTTCTCCTTTTTTATTTAAAATATTATTAAAAATGACTCTGACTGAAGTTCCCAACCTTTGCTGACTGAATGGAGAGGAACAAAGCTCTGCTTAAGTCCTAGGAAATCAGGGCGGGTCTGGAGGACAGATGACTTTTCAAGACCCTTCTGTTGCTCTCTGGGCACCTTAGAAACTAAGATAAAAGAATGAGCAGGCTTGGGGATCAGAGGTCACACAGAGGTGACCAATTGTCTTAAGGGAGCAGCAGTGCACTTGAGAAATGGCACATGCTGGAGGACTGGAATGTCTTGGGGAACATGACAAAAACTTTCATTTGGAGCATAGAGTTTTCAGAATGAATTGTAGAAGAGGTTAGAGGGGAAAGAAGAGGCCTGATTGAGAAGAGTCTAACATGCTAGCCATGTGGGAACTTCACTATTGTTCTCAGGTCACAGAGGACATTATTTGGCACCTCTCTGTGTTTTTCTAGGCTGGCAAATAATCAGACAAGATACGAGAAAAAAGCTAAAAAGAAGTTTAATAATAACATGTACACATCCCATACATAATGAGAGACCCAGTAAGGCTGAGTCTCTTATTCACAGGGCCTCAGGCAGCATCTTAAATAACCTCAACTAAGATCATAATGAAGTGTGTCCACCCCCACTTCTCATAGAAAGGGCAGGTCAATAAAGAGGTTAGGAAGGAAGGCATGGTAAACAACGATATGATTATTATGCAGATGTAAATTCTGCTTTCGCCACTAAAATATGTAAATTTTTACATATGTAAATGTCTTTCTCAAAAGGGTGACCTCCATCCAACCTTCAGAGCTCCTACAATAAAATAATCCTTTTGCCAAAGATGTATTTTGGGGTGTGAGATATTTGCACCCCTATACTGTTGTGAAGGGGTACCAATGAAAGACTTGAAACAAGGTGATGTTATTGTCACAATTCCTTGAAAAATGAGAATGATAAACTGTGCAGGAACATGGAGGATAGGCTAGAGGAGATAGAGACAGTAGTAAAATGGCTAAATTTAAGTCTCTTTTTCATTCACCCACCCAGCATTTTTGAGTGACAACATATGTGCAGCCTTATCCAACAGAGGAAAAGAAGACTTCTAGTAACACATTGCACATTTATTATTGTTAGGAGTTGCATGTGGAATGAAGAAGAGATTGAGATGGAAGAGATTGATAACGATCTGTGAGGCTCGCCCACAGTACAGGGATCCTGGAAAGCATGTCCAGGTCCAACTTTAATGAAGTTATGAAGCCCTTTATATACCCCAGCATGGAAATGTTACAATGATATAATGAGGAAGTAGCAAAGCGTAGGTGACATACAGCAGGGAGGAGGCAGGGAAGTGGTAACAGGAGAATTTACCTGTGGGGCAACAGTCATTATTAATAGGTCATATGTCTCTTGGGACATTCCAAAGAGGTTAGGAAGCTGGGTTACAGGATACCAGAGGGGGCTAGAGAAATAGGTGTTCCTCTTATCTGAAGCTCCATCTCTCTACCAGCTTTCCCACTCCACATATTGTTATTGCTGTACTGCTCTCATGGAAGTTATTTCTCTGTAACAAACTAAGTAGGAATGAAGTGGAAGGGTTAGATTCAAGAACTTTCTTAGAATTAGCAAGATGATGCAATTTAATTGAATATGGATGAAATGGGTGTGATACTCAGCAAGAATTTACTGCTAATGCTCACAGAAACCACTCTATGGCACCATCTTTGCAGGAAGAAAGAGCAAGGAGATAAGCAAGGCTTAGGTCTGTCTTCCTGATAGGGAGTGTGAAATTGCTGTTATAGAAGTGGAGGAAAGAAGGGGGTGAAAGTTAGGAATGCAGAGGTTATGGGCTTGACAAAGCCTGACTGGATGATAAATTGGTCTCTATATGGAAAGTTGTTTAGTTGTTGTGTTGTTGTTTTTTTTTTCCTAATATTCAGATTCTTGGGATTTTGTTGACAGACCCCTTGCTTCTGAATGTGGTCTGGACAGTTGTTGAGGGCTATTCAAGACAGTCCTGTAGTTCCTTTTTTCCTATCTTCTTATTTCCGTGGCCAGCTTGAAATTCTACCTGCTTCTGTTCATGCTTCAGTTATGACTCAAGGATGCATCAAGCTTTGTTGACTCCGTAAACAAGCACAGCATAACTCTTGGGCTGACAGTGGATTTGCCATGATTTCAGGTGCAATCAGAAGTTTCTAGCATGAGCAACCGAGTGGAAGTGATTTCATTACCAGGAGATAGAATCCTGCAGAAGTTCATGTTTTCTGGGGAAGATAGCAGTTCTGCTTGCCCACAGTTCCCCATAGTTAGTTTTTGTGAGGTAACCACAAGACAAATCTTTCTGGCTTTAGTTATTACTTTGCCATGTATGTGAAGGAGGACGTGGTGCTTGGTGACATAATAAGTCAGTCAAGGCTTTATAAACTTCTGTTCCTTTTTCTTGCCAAGTATACCATTACATATCATATCATGGCATATTTAATTATCTGCTTGCCCTGTTATCTCCTTTATGGGGGAAGGCCAGCTGGGAACACAGAAATCTGTACTTATTAAAGCCTCAGCTGAGAATCCCTGCACATACATTCTATGACTCGCTTCCTCTTCTTAGACAGTGTAGATAATTTATGGGAAGTTTCTACTGCTGTTAGCTTCAATTTCTCCTTTGGCCTCCTGCTTGTAAATCCAGATGTCAGATTTCTTTAGAATTCATTTTCTTTCATGCAGAAAGTCTCCTCTTTATTGTTAGAAATTCTAACCCTTTGCAGTTCAACAATGTCTGCTTTGTATACGTATGGTGTGAAGTGTGTATAGCTTGTCTGCATATCACACCTGGGAGACAGGTGCATGCTTGGTACTGAGGGTAAGGAGTGATGTCAGGACTGATGATGGAGATTTGGAGGTCACACATGTCCAGTAGGTATTAGGTGCGTATGTGAATCTGGTGCTATAATTTAGTAGAATAAATACTACTCACCAGTCAAGAAAGATCCAATTCAAATATCCCTTCCCTTGTGAAAAGACACATCTGATTATTGTAACTGTGGCTGCTGAACTTATTTATTTATTTATTTATTTATTTTTATTGCTGAATCATGCCACTGCTGATACAATCCTGTGTCTCACAGGTTGTTTTTCACATACTGTGAAAGCACCTTAAAGGTGGTCAAGAATCCTCTGTTAAACTTTTCCTTTCATAGATGTGGACACAGAGTGTAGCTGTTCCATAAATACTTACTGGTTGAAATAATAAATAAGTGCATGCTTAGGAATGTCTCTGAATCACTAGCCACAATAATAGTTCCCTTTTATTGACTACCTTTTATGTTTTTGCCACTATGCGGCATGTTTTATTGATCTCATTTAAATTTAACCTCTCCCTGAAATAACTGTTGCTGTCTCTGTTTTGTAAATTAAGTAGGTGGAGGATGGAGAGATTGAGTCTGAGGTCACGTGGTTAGGATCTACTAGAATCCAGATTCTGAGTGCTTAGTGTGTTTCACAGCCTGTGTGCATCCTCCGACCTGAGTTACCTCCTCAACGCTACCTGGCCATCCCTCTGGGTGAATGGAACCTTCTTCTCTGTTGGTATCACCAAAAGGGAAAGAAATTCTGAATCTTAGAGACAGGCCAGCTTCTTTCAGCAATTGGTGTGTGTGTGCGTACATGTGTATTCTTCCTTAGCTTTTTCTTGGTTCTTTTTATCCCTTTGCCTCAAGCAGAATTCCATTACCAAGGGGCTGACTCTTGAATGTGATTGGCTTACTAGTTGAAGCTTGTTTTAAGCACTTCAGTATTTTGGGGAAAACACAAGAAAAACAAATAGTGTCATGGATTAGGTTCAGGATATGTCTTATCACAGAGTAAGGAGGAACTTCTCTGCTAGAGCTGGTCTTCACCCAGCTTCAGGGTGATAGAATAATGAGAACTACACAGGTAGCTGCCCTCCCTTCTAATATATGAGGGTGATAATTCCTGAAGATTTTGTAGGTAAGTGTTGACCCCACTTTTGTGGGTCTCAATGTCTCCTAAAAGGTCTCATTTAAGCTCACTTAAAAAGCCTTAATGTGCACATACTTAGGGGATCAAAGTGGTGCAAAGAACATGAGAGAGCATGAGAAAACTCGAGAGAGAAGCCAGAGAAAGAGAGTGAAGAGGGTCTTCGGGGGATCTCTTGCCTCCTGGGGACCCCCAGCCTTGGCCCTGCCCTGCTTGACATGTCTGTGTAATTGCTAGAACCAATAAAGAACCTATGCAGAAAGAAAAAACAAAAACAAATAAAAACCTTTAATGTGAGAATTTTTCATAGAAAAGCCGTCCCACTTCTAATCCCTCCTGCTCTCAATGGGACCTTGGACTAACTACTTTATCTTTTAGTGCCTCGTTCCCACATATGTAAAATGGTGAAGTAATGATATCCACTTCATAGAATTGTTGTGGGGAATAAACTGATTATTACTTGTAAACTGCATATACTAATACACTAGATATGAATTTAAACTTTTCTCAGGTATTACATCTGGTCAATTCATGTTAGCTGTAACTAGTTATTTAGATATTTTAGTTTGCATACCCCTTATCCTTAAAATACTTTGCACATAATGATAGAATCTTTAGGAAAGTGTCCAAAAAGAGAGGTACATCTATTAAACTCAATTCTAGTTTTTTTTCTGTCCCAAATTGGCACAGAAATATAGAGGACCCAGCCTGAGATACACACCAGACTGTGAGAGTGCCTGAAAAAGGCACATTTGCTTCCAAAACCTCTTGGGGTCTGAACAGAAGTCTCAGTTTTGGGGTCACAATAGCTCCCATGTTAAGGAAGCTAAAACACATGTCTATGTGTTTTAGGGTTGCTGGGGACTTTCTGGAAGCTAGTGGTATGGGATCAGCTCCTTCTTGCCTCTGCTTTGCCATCAGTAATGACCAGAACAAAGAAAAAACAAGTGTCTATCTTTATCACAGACTAAAATGGTTTTCTCTCATTTATAATATTTTGACCATGGTAAAGGCTGAATATCAAAAACCATATTGTAGAGTGTTTCTCAAAGTGAAATCCTTGGGGCTGTTAAAAATGTAGGTTGCTGGGCCCAGTGAGGTTCCTGGTCTGAAGCCTTGGCCACATTCTATGAATTAATTCCTTATGTTCAAGACCTTTGAAATGCTAAGGAGTAGGTACTGTTCAGCTGTGGCCTTGTTTGCAGAAAGCTTGTGTTCTCACTCAAGCTTAATTTTTGAAATGTTCTGTGAAGCTGTCCTAATGCGGAGCTACTCTGGACATCAGAGGCCGGCCCCTGGCTGGGGGTGTGTGTGTGGGGGGGAACTGGGAGAGGACACAGGGTGCAGGGTGCACCAGCTGCCTCAACCTGGGCTGTGGAGGGGCCTAGCACAGAGAAAGCCACCTCTGGCCTCCACTGATGATCTTGCTTTAATGCCCAAGCTGTTGTAACCTAGAGACAAATGACACAATTTCATCATCGGCCTCTATTCGTTAGGAAAAGATGGAAATCTTGGAATAAATATACTTATTCAAATGGGGGCCTGGAATATTCTTGGTATAAAAGCATCATAAATTTCAAGAGTGAAATTCAGAAGCTCCTCCCAAACCTGCATCTAGGCTCGCTCTGAGGCCTCTGTTCTCCCTGCCTGTCTGGTTCTCAGCCTCAACTGGATGTAGAAGCCAGCTGGGGTGATTTTAAAATGTGGACCACTCAGACTGTACCCAGAGTACAGGTTTCTCCTGGTATTTGAAAGTAGAACATTTCTATTTGGTATGGATGGATGCTATTACCATTACCTTATATAGAAATATTATTGTACTTTCCCAGACTGAAAAGCTGACCTACCAAATCCACACCAAACAGGAACATTCTATATTTGGATAGATGGGGGAGCCTTATATCACAATTTCTGGGACCCATGCATCAGTGTTTAATTTTTTAATAGGTTCCATGGGAACCTAAGTGAGATGTGACCCCTTAAGATGTCGCAAGACTGAGAACCAGCAGGTTTTTCCTGCTTCTGGTTTCTTACATCTGAATCACCAGATCTGCTTACTAAAAATGTCAAGTTGGGAGCCTCACTGTGGAGTTGGTAGACAGAACCAGGGTGTAAATCGACCTTTGCATGGATTTCCTGTGTGATTCTTACTGCCATCCTGGAGACCCACCATCTTCTGAGATTTTTCTTGTGTGGAGTTTGGTGGGAGAGCAAATGCGGGTCAGGACAGGGGTCCCCATGCTGGGGAAAAGGCTGCCCTTTATTATTGATTTACCTTCAGTCCCTTCCCTCCCTTCCAGTTTACCTTCAGTCCCTCCTCTCCAATGTTTTTGAGGGCATCATTTATTTAATCAGTGGGCAGAGAAGTCAGTCTCGCTTTGAATTATTCTCCTTTTAGAGTCTTAACACTAGCCTGTGAAGTGATTGAAATGCTCTGGGTATCTAAAACACAGAGATACAGACTAGAACAGCAAACATGAAGCCAAGATACTGTTTGCACTGTGAAGAGCATCATACAACACGAATGGGGGCAAGGAGTTTGCTAATTTTTAGGAAAAGATTCCATTTTTCCAAGTCAGGCTGCCAGCCTGGCGCCCAAAAGTTTATGAATTGGTAAAGTTAATTTAGTCTTTTATGGGAACCCAGAAAGATTCTCATCTAAATGTATTTCAGTAGGACTGCAGAAGAGATTTCCCTCCATTTCTGTTCCATATAAATTTCCAGATAAATTTCAATTTCTTGCATGGAGAACTTGAGACCAGTGTATAGGAACCAGTATCAACCTTGTCCCGTGCAAATGGATCTGCTCTGTGGTGTGTTTACAACCTCCAGGGGTCATTGGATTCCAAATTCATGTTTCCCAGCAGAGATGTGACTATGAGAAATAGAGTTCTTGATTTATAACCTCAAATCAAACCAATGTTGGAATTTATAGCAGCGGTTATTCTTGATTCTGTAGCCCATTGATGCTTTATATGAGGACTGTAAATGCTTGAGACCTTTGGAAAACAGTTCACATCATTGAAGACTCAGAAATTCCAGCAATGACTCTTATTGGCTCCCCTATACTTCACCTTGTACATGTATCTTTCTCAGATTTTATCCTTTATGCCCAGTTCCCCCATTCTTCTCTCTGCCAGTGCACTCTGCATTAAGATAAACTCTGACACACGTACACATGCATGTGCGTATACACACACACACACACACACCTCTAAATCCAACCCAACTTATATGAGCTGGGGGTAGGGAGCCTCCAAATTCCACTCTGATTTATCCAGTGGATAGTTACATGAAATACTTTCCTGAAAACACTTGTTTCTCCTTGAATATAATCAATAGAAGTAAATGGCTCTGCAATCACAATGCCTCTTTTATGTGTGAAGTTCTTCATTGTTCTGGCTCTGTGAGTAAACATCCCCTGAAGTGGCAGCAGGGGAGTGCTACCCAGCTTTGCAATGAGGTGAGATTTACAATGCTGGAAGAACTGGAGGCATAAATATGGCTTTCGTGGAAGGGGCAAAGTGGCCCAAATTCAGGTATTAATGGGAATGCTTCTCATGTGCACTGCAGAGGGAGACAGGCTCATCAGTATTACAGATGGAATGTCCTTTGAGTTAATTTAGAAGAAACCCTGATCAGCCAGTAGAGCTTTGAGGATGGATGCAGGAAAAAGAAGACTGTGGCATATGGAGAGAACATATTTGTTCTTGGAAAATCAGTAGAAACTGTTTAATGTCATCATAACCTCATTTGCCTAAAAATAGTCATATGCAACAAACCAAATGAAAGCAAAGGAAGACGTGATGGAACCGACACTGCCCGAGTTTCATTTCATTATGAACAAATATAAATAATTTAATTGAATAAACAAATACAAAATTGCTTCAAGGAGATATACTGCCAATTATTATTCCGTAAAAATTCCTTCATGGTGCGTGTACTTGCAATAAAGTCATGCCACCTGCTTCCATGGGTAGCACCTTCTCTGCATTGACCATTGATCATACCCAGCTCGCTCTCTCTCTCTCCCCAACATTTTACAGATGCAAATGAATTTTGTAGTAGTGTAGTCTTATTCATAAGATGACCTTGAAGAAGTTAGAGTATACCTTTTCTCCATCATCATAGTGAATGCAGTTCCACTTTGTAATATCTGATATTGAGAAACTGGATAAATCTTGGGCTGCTGGCTAGATATACAACACTTAATAAATATTGGAAACCTGGTGACAAAATTAGAGCTATTGTTTGTTTATCCTACAAAATCTAATCAAAAGAATTCATGTGTAAGTATAACTGAGGCATGGAGAAAATGGATGAAATTTATTACTTAACTGATTTCAATAAATATTTTCAAAAGTATGTAGGTAGCTATGGACAGGTACTGTGCATGTTATCACAGATGTGTATTTCTCTGTCTCTCACACACATTTGAATTCATTCATTCACTTATTAAACTCTTGTTGATCAGTTCCCAAGTACCAGATATTATGTTGAATGCTGAGCTTATAGTGGCAGATAGATAATAAATTGTGAAAAAATGAATGAGAGGTCAAGATTGTAATCAGTGCTTGGGAGTAAATAAACAGGTACAGGTATATGGAGTAACTAGAAGTGGGGGTATAGATTAGCTTAGATCCACTGAGGAGTAGAGGAGATGAGGATGAACTTGTAGCATAAACACCTAGCGGTATCTTTTCTGTCACCTACCAAGAGTCTTAACAAAAGGAAGAGTCCTTAGAAAGGCCTTGGGTTTGGAGTGGGCGTGGTTTTACTTACAAACTGATAAGACACACCAGGGACTGGCTGGAGGAGGAGATGGAAAGGTAGGCAGGAACCAGAGCACACAAAAAATTGCTTGCTGATTCTTCCATGTGGTGCTTTCATTTTCACTCTTTTAAAGAATTTCCTTCATTTTGATTTGTGTTTGCCCTGGAAACAAGATTTGTTCAGTAGTAGTTGTTTCATTTCCAGGTAGATGGCTGAAAATGATTAATAAATTATCTATATTGTTAGCACAGTATTATTTATAATATTTCTACTTTATGGGATGTGCTGATGTTTCCATTGTGATTATATTTTTCATATTCTAACTCTTCCTTTGAGTTGAGAAGAAGCTCAATTGTTTCTGGAAATAGTTTGACGTATGTCTTTAAGTTCTGTCTTACTGATGATATTAAAGTCTGTGTTTTAACTCATGGTCTCTGATTTGTTTGTGCTGAAAGTGGGGTGTTAATATCTCCTATTATGGGTTCTGTTTGTGTCTTCTTGCATTAACTATATTGATTCATGAAGATGGTTGCTATGTGATTTAGTGCATAAACATGAAAGCTTGTTCTATCTTCATGGTGAAATGTGGCTTTTAGCATTAAGAAAATGACCTTCTTTGTTACTTATAGTTTGCTTCATTCAATGTTTGTTGGCTTGCATTTTACTTTTTGTGAGAGCAGCGTGACAGTGCCTGCATTCTTATTTTTCTACTTAAAGATAATTTGAAGCTTCGGGGTTTTTCTGTCTGAAAGCAATGCTATGATTTTGTTCTCTTAAACATTATTTACTATTATTTTGGAGAATGTGTTGAGAGATCTGGATTTATGGAACCCCATATTTTCTATCTCTAAGTTGGGAGATATTAGATTTAAACTTTATACCGATGGTAACATTTACCTAAATCAGTGGAGCAACTGCATCAAAATTCCTTGGGGGCTCTCGTTGACTCAGTGCATATAAACAGAATTAGAACCACTGGATGTGGGGCCTAGGAATTTGTATTTCAGGTGACAGATGACGTTTATTCTCTTTATATGTTGTGAATCATTGGGGAGTAGGTGGTTAAAAAAATAAACTATAAAATCAGAAGTAGGAACACCTAATGTTGATCACAGCATTGTAATCAGGAACTCTAGGACTGTAATATGTATGGACCCCAGTATGTCATTCAACTAGACATATTTTATTGTTTTATCCAACACAAACTTAATGATCACCAAGTGCTTCTACCAGGATCATTTGTTTCTTGAATTATAGCCATTAGAATGTTTCCTTAAAAAATCTATATATATATATATATATATATATATATATATATATATATATATATATAATCCATATATATTTTTTATACCCTCCTGTTCAGAGAGAGGCAGATCTGCAATGTGACATAGCAATCTGGTATGTGAACACTAAGCATTTTCAGTGTCTCATCATCTGTGGACCAGGCCAAGTCTCCATGCTTGTCTGTACACTGTGCTTTGGTAACTAGTGCTCCATGCTATTCACAGGAATAGAGAAAGTGAAATTTTTATCACAGATTAGTTCTTCCTTCTGTGCCTAGCTTCAGTGAATCACCTGAATTGGATACTATTTTTCTGTCTTTTAGTTGTGAGTTATGATGGAAGGTGTCCCTGAAATGGTAGTCTTAATAGCTGGATGATCACACCCTACAACAGAATCCCTCTTCATTGGCATCACACTAAGAACATGAATCTATCCATGCAAACAAAGTACATGTTCTGCAAGATTTGTTACACCACAGCATAGGCTGTGGGAACAGCCTAAATGTTCATCCCTAGACAATTGGATCAAGAAGATGTGGTATAGCCACACTGCAGAACATTATTCAGCCACAAAGAAAGAGTAAATGCAGTCATTTCAACAAAGAGGAGGGAGTTTGAGAGAATTATGTATAGTCGGAATGATAAAAACAAATGCTGAATATTTACATAGCAAATGATTCAATAAACTACAAAAATGAGTAGACATCCAGAAAGAGCTGAGGGCTCTGAGGTTTTGAGGTACAAGGTGTGGAAGGGATAGTGGTGGGTAAAAAATTTAGGAACTTCTGAAGAAAAAAAAAACAGGCAGTCAAGAGATATTTTCTTTGCATTTAAGTCAAGTTTTTAGAAAGTTATTTTAGGATATTAAAAATATGTAACTATAATAATACAGATATTAAGAATTACCCTCATTAACATAGCAAAAGGCAACTTTAGCACTCTCAACATTTAGGAAACTCTAAGGCTTTAGGGAAAGCCTGGAACTATGAATAAAGACCAAATCTGTATGAAAAATATATTTTGGTTATCTAAATAACCAAGTATGTATTTTTAATAAAGTCACAGTATTTTATAAGACTGTGGACTTAAAGACCACAGTCCAAAAATAGGGGTAAAAGCCTCCAACCAACAAGCCACACCAAAGGTGGCACTTTTAAAATGCCACTTCTGCCACCCAGTTTCCCTCAGATTTGTACCAGTGGCGTGCAGCAGTTGCCAATCAAACACAGTTCAACAACAGGTTTTATTTACAAAGGAAATTAATAGGGAAAACAAAAAGAACTTGAAGCCACAAATGGCCAGTTATCTTACTCCAGTCACCATTTAGTCTGAAAGTCCCAAACACATGTCCAAGTTGCCCCCTTCCCCCTTCAAAACTGAGACAAGCACTCACTCTGCAAAGTTGTCTTTCTCCAGCATCTTCTCTTTGCTTCTTCTCTCTCCATTGTTCTGAGCTGCTCTGCTTCTCTTCAAACTTCTTCAACTAATGCTGATGCACAAATCAGCTTTTCAAATTCCTGGCCATCTCCAGGTACCACCTCACTATGCCACCTTGCTGCAGTTCCACACTCTCCACACTGGCCACTGTTTTGCCGGCCATCATGGCTCCTTGCCACCACCAGCTCACTCTTCCAGGGGCCTTCTTGCCCAACCTGTCACTCAGGTTACCAGGCAGTCATTCTCATGTCTTCTCTCTCCCCAAAAGTCTCTCTCCAGTCTCTACACCTTTCCTTTTTTTTATCTTTTTTTTTTTCCTTCTAAAAGTCAAAGGCTCCAGTTTCCCTCTATGTATCCTCTTGGTGATACATTTTCTCTTCCCCACCTGAGATTTGCAACCAAATAAAGTACCCTTATTCTGTTTAGGCCTCTGTGTTTTTCAGACACAACTAATGGCATCAGTGCCTAAATTTCAGTACTACCCATATTGGGATCCAGTACCACAGTAGTCTTTCCGTTGGAGCAGAGATAATCTCAGACCTGTTCTCAAGTTTAGCTGGACTAGCAGAAAGTATATTCATGGAACTCAATGTATGGCTTTTTATTGAACTGCTTTTA
Source organism: Uropsilus gracilis (assembly GCA_004024945.1). Taxonomy (NCBI): domain Eukaryota; kingdom Metazoa; phylum Chordata; class Mammalia; order Eulipotyphla; family Talpidae; genus Uropsilus; species Uropsilus gracilis. Next base: position 57,058 of record PVHY01005575.1, read on the forward strand.
TAGAACAGACTCCATGTGCAGATGATCATACTAAAAGACACTGTTAATACACCTCAGGAAATGCACCCTGGGCTGCAGGACATTGTCCTGGCTTGGGCACATTCTACCAATGTATTGTGATGAACATCCTCCAGTTCAGTCTCTGCCATAAAAAAATAAACTGGGCTCAACAGCGGAAGTAACCATTGAACGAGTTCATCAAAATTCCTTATTAAGACAGCTACACTATCAGATTGGTCATGGTAGAATGATGATGAAATTGCTGATATTGGAGCCAAAATGGCAATTTCATGTGCATCTTAGACTTCAGATCTTTGAAACTTGGTTCTGTGTCTTTCTGGTCATTGGGATGACCCAGAAAGTACTTTGTCTTTCTCCTTATATGTAGATGATTTACTTAGATGCCACTTTTATTTTTTTTAATTTTTGTTAAAATTAAAAAAAAATTTTTTGAGACTAGGTCTCGCTATTTGCCCATGGAACCGCAGGCTCACGTTGCCATGGGTACCACAGACTCAAGCAATCCCCAGTCTCAGCTTCCCAGGTAGCTGGGATTGCAGGTACGTACCCCCACACCCAGCTATTTTTTGGGACTAGGTCTCTCTCTGTTGCCCCAAGCGGGACTCGAACTGCGATCCCTAGCCCCAGCTGCTTCATAGGCTGAAGCTTACAGGCACGAGCCACCATGCCCGGCTTAGATGCCACTTTCAGATTTTTTTTTAAGTTCTTTTTATACACCAGTGGCTAAATCAATTATTTCACACTTGACTAAAAAACCCCAAATGGTTTCACCATATAAATGGAAATCATACCAGGATTAGATTATCATTTAACAACAACCAAAAAAAAAAAAAAAAAAAAAAACCAATTGAGTCTTGCATTTAAGGTGTGGTTTGGGAGTTAGCAGGCTTGACCAGTGAGCCTCTCATGGTGAGTGAGTACTTGAAACCCACTAACAATATTTTCATTCCCTAAATGGCCTTAACAGTCCTTCCCAACAATAAGGTAAATTCGTTTTCCAGGGTTTTTACCTTTCCACTTAGCCTCTGCAATCAGCACCGGTGGATATGCACCCTCCTCGTGATCATATACCCATGGGCACTGTGGGTATGTGTATGCATGAGTGAGCTCACTTGGAGGCTATAAAATTGCTTGACATCCAGGGTGGAGAAGGAAGTGGAAAGAAAGGAAAGAGAACTAATGGGAGAAACTCAAGTGGCTATTTCTTTGTTGTTCATTATTAAAAGTCCTAAATAGATAATTTCAAGGGTTCCAATATTCTTTACCTGCTACAACCTGGTTGGGAATGGTTATACTCCACCCTTTTTTATGTTCTTCTCTGTTCCTCCTCTAATTCTTGCCAAGGGATCTTCAGTTCAGTTTGACAGATAGTGATTGTGTAGTTACTATGTGGTAACTACAGAGCTAGGAGCCCAATGGATGTGAAGAGCACAAGACATGCTAGCTGACTGCAAGGAATTTTTAATCTAGTAGAAGTGGGCTTGTGTGGCTATGATACTTGGCGGGACAGAATGACTATGACTTCACTCACATTCCCATGGAGCCTGACTCCTGTTGCATAGTTGGAGGATCTTCTACTCCATGTTGTAAATCTTGATGACTTCAGCACAATCTGTGTTATAAATAGCATCACAGCTTGACTGCAAATGAACTCGGAGAGTGCAGAGAGGAACAGAGAAGGCTCAGCACTATTTGTCTGGGTGTTTGTTTATGAGCTTTAACTCTGACTTGACCCAGGTGCTATTAATGTCTGAGAGTGGCAGCCTCTTTCCTCGATGAGATCTTGTCTCTGTGACTAAAACACTTTCAGTGAGTGTGTCTGCGTGCAAACTTGCATTCTACCCATGAGCATGTGTGTTCATGCTTAACTGATTCAACGACTGCATTTCCCCAACATATTACACCAAATGTACTTAACAGCAATTAGAATGTTTGCCGCCTGCTGTGTGCAAATCTCCCCAGAAAACAAAACTCTGCTAAATGGCAGTATAAGTAATTCTGAAGATTAAAGCTAGTGATTTGCAGAGTTCTTGGTTCGTTTGCTTCCTGCAAATATCAAGATTAACAAAGAAATTCATTGATCCCATTTTGTGTCCCGGAAGCTCGTATATAGCCCCGAGGGAGCCCATTGCACGTGGCTCTGTGGTTTATTCAGGTGAAGACTTGCTATTACTTTCTTTGATGGCCAAGATGCAGATTCAGTGGCATTTCTCTTGGCACAAGTATCTCAAGGAAACACATCAGTTTGTGTACATTTTTGTGAAAAGTGCACACCAAGCCCTCGCTCACTTACAGTCTTCCTGGAGGCTTGTAAAGAAAGCGTGACAGGGTACCTCAGGCTCCTGGTTGTTTGATGTCAGGTAAATCTCAGCCTCTCTGGAAGTTCCTTTCTCCAAATATGAGTATAGGGCCCTGAACAAGGTGCTCTTCAAATCTCCTTACATTTCTAATGTGTCCATTTACTCAAGAACTGAAAGATTTGGGGATATGAATTGCCCTGGTTTGCACCCGCTGCTGGTTAATACAGCGGTGAATGCGAAGCAAAGTCTTTGCTCTCAAAACAGAACAATATTTTTTCAAATGCCTGTGATGAACCAGTCTCCCCTTAGAACCCAGCAGTTTGTGCTGGCTTCTAATTCAGAAACTTTCTCTTGCCATGCCGCCTCCCCTATTTCCTTAGAACCAGACTTCCCTGTTTCCACTCTGCTCCCTAGCTAGGAATGCTCTTGGTTTCATTCTCTAACTTCAAAACCAGTCTCCCTTTTTTCCCCCTGTTAAGCTCTTCCCCTTCTGCTTTCCCCATCCAGAGTTGTTCAGTGGCTTATCAGGTGTTCAGAATCCATCCTCAGAATCACTGCAAACCTACTCGACAAGTCAAGTCTGAGAAGCCCTGTCATGGGCTGGTCCACTGGTAGGCCTGCCATTAACCTTTATTCTGCTCACCTGAAGCAGGCCGAGCTCAGTGGGTGGTATTCCCCATATGGCTGCACTTAAACACCTCCTGTGCTCAAGATGGCTGAGCTGGCTGAGCCAATACCCTGGGGGCAGATGGACTGTCTTACCCCAGTGTTTTCCAAACCTGAGAACTTGCTACATTCAGCATTGTTGGAAGGAGGTATGCGAAGAGCAACAAAAAGAACTGTACATGTAGCAACTCTTAGCCTGCATAAGAAGCTGCCTAGAGGGGTTCTCACGGGTCTTCAGAAGCACAGGCTGATATCTCCCAAATGAATGAGTGAAAATTCAATACTTTTTTCCACTTGCATCTCACACAGTTTGCACTCCATATACTCTTGTGCACAAACAATCTTACCATCTCCCTCCCTAGCGCTGGCCTGGATGAGAAAGTTCCACAGACATCCCAGGGGGACCCATAAGGCTCCTCTGATGCTCCAGGTGTACAGCCTAGATATACACAGAAGATATCCCAACTGAAGAGTCTCTTGTCTTGACATATGTCCAAATTTCCCTTGTTGGTGCTAATGATGGCTACTTGAGACTGTTGAACTCTGATGTCCTACTCCTTGCGAGCCCCCACCCCCCCGCCCTTTGCCTGTATTTTGCAACTCCCTGCTGTCCCTGCTTATTCCATGTTGACATAGAGTTGTGGTGAAGAATGTCTTGGAATTCTCCAGCGCTATCACCAGCTCCTGTACCTGGAGCAGCAGACAAGTTGGGAAGACAAATCTCTGCAACTGACCAGCTGGCCTTTTCCACCTGCATGAGGATAGATGAGCAGCTGAGGGATACCGTACCTCCTGGGGCTGGACTCCATCTCATACTTGACCTTTTTTTTTTTTTTTTTTTTTTTTTTTTTTTTTTTTTTTTTTTTTTTTTTTTTTTTTTTTTTTTTTTTTTTTTTAAGAGAATAGGGACTAGGTCTCACTATGTTGCTCAGGGTTGTCTTGAACCCGTGGACTCAAATGATCCCCATCATCAGCCTCCGAGGTAGCTGGTATTATGGGTGCATGCCACCATGCCTGGCTTCATGCTTGTCCTTTTAAGAAAAGTCATACTCCACTCTTCTACACTGGCTTGCCTAAAATTGGAGCTCAATTATGTAATAACTCCATGCAAATTCTTGATTTGGTTCAATATACTAAGTCAGGTGGTTCCTGACTCAGTATGATTCAGTTGACCATTTCTCAGCTTTATAATGGTGCAAAAGCAATACCTATTTAGTGGAAACTTGACTTTGAATTTTGATCTTTTCCCCAGCTAGTAATATGCAATACCTCTCTCCAATTCCCAGCTGGACATACCATGACAAAGGTAAAAAACCAGTACTCTCCAGTGTTCTGTATTGTGGCTCTTCTTCCAATGTTATGTTTTGTGTTTCCATATCCCATCTTATCTACCAAGTGACCTTTGGTATCTGAGATAGTCAATCTCCTGTTAAATGGGCTTTGTGTTATGTATGTTGCCCTACTGCAGGCTAGTGTAAGTGTTCTGATGTTTTGTAAGTTAGGTGTATTATGTGCATTTTTGACTTAATGATATTCCAGTGTTCTATGGGCTCACCAGGGTGTGGTTCCATTGTAAGGTAAGGAAGATCTGTACTGATTACTGAGTCCTCCATCCAGATTTGCTGCTATGCCTTCCCTAATTCCTGGCCTCCAGGGCCATGGTGCCTCTGCACTGTGTTGTCATTTTTCCCTAGTGCCACCTGTATGAAGCCCGTCCCTCCAGTCCTCATCTAACAGGCCTTGTTCCCTCCCACCCATGTCCCATCCAGTCTCACACAGCATCTCTTCAGGGAAATGTTTGTGTGGGGATGGGATTTCTGAAATACTACCAGTAATGCCATTCCTATTAATATTTCTTTGAATTGCTGTACCAATAGAACATTTTACGAAGTGTTATAGACATTTTGTTAAATACATTTTCACAATAACTGAGCATAAATATGTTCAGTTACTCATTAAAGCAATTTTAAACACACAGACATGGAATTGGGGAGTAAAATGTCTCAGGAAGAAAAGCGTTAGATGCGTCAGGACACTCATTTTGAAAAAGTCATTACTTTGCCCGCTAGACCTGAACATGCTTCCCGTCTGCAATCAGGCCTGCTGGCGGAACGGGGAACAAGATGCTTCAAGGATGTCGGAGCGCGGAACCAGAGGGACTCATTTGCTGGGGCTGAATGCCAAGTGAAGGTTCTTCCTTTTAAACCTACTTCTCTGCATCTTCCTTCTATTACACTTCCAGGCTTCTGGGAGGAATATTCGTAATTCATTGCATCTATTATTCCCTCTACCACTCATCACAGGATACGCTGTATTGAAATTTACAGATGTCTCCTCTGATTTTCTAACGGCTAAATCTAATAGATTTTCAAAGTCGTGCTTAATTTAAAGAAATTTTAATTTCCTTAAAGGAGAATTTCTTTAAAGAAATTTTAAAGAAAGTTATTTAATTTAAATAAATAGCAGTTGAATGAATTATTTATGAATTAGCCACATCTATGTCAAGCAAAAATAAAAGTGCCCCAAAGTCACAGCCTCCCCTCCCCAAACTCTTCTCAATGAAGGTCACCATCAACAGCTCTTTCTTGTGGAGCTGTCTGACATTTTCTGACTTGCGAATATGCTGGGAACATTCATTCTCAACTTGCTCTCCAAGGTATGTATGTCTTTCCTCACGTTCCACAACACTGTATAAGCTTCCTCTTTGATTTGTTTTGCCAGTCTGGAAGATAAAAACCATATCCTTATAGTTCTAGGATGTGTTTCTTTGATTTCTACAGAGAAATGGATCATCTTTTTATATACTTATTGAGCTTGCTTCTTTCTTTTGATTTCTGAGAGAAATGTGTTAATATCTGTCACTGTGATTGTGAATTTGTCTTTTCTTCCTTGCATTCTCAATAAACATCGTTTTGCATGTTTTTAAACTAGGTTATTGGGCACAAACATCCAGGGTTATTTAATTGCCTTTCGTGATTAAAATGCATTCCTCTGACCCTGGGTCTCTTTTTGTAGTCATGTTTATCTTCCTGTTTCCTTTACTCCTCCTTTTCAAACTTCTTCCTCATGACCTTCAGAATAGCTTTGTGAAATGTGAATGCAGTTCTAACCGGGCCTCAGCTTTAGGATAAGCTTTAGGATGAAGGGTATGGAGCCAGAAAGAGATTGGTGTACACCCTGAATCTCAACCTCATTGGCAGGGTTCCCCTTCTTGTGTGGCTGTGGGCATGTTTCCTGCATGGCTGCCATGGTAACGGGTAGTCCAGTGGCCTTTGTGTCAGCAGAGCTGCTTGGTTCTGGCATGTTTATTGATGTGTTTGGATGGGCACCAGTGAGTTATGTGGGTTTGCCTTTAAAGGGTGAGGCCAGGTTAGGCTGAGGCCTCCATGCCTGAGGCCACTGGGAAAGCTGATCTACCAGTTGCTTGCTTCTTTGAGTAGCCTCACTAACCATTAATGAGCCCACCAACTCCTCCTAAGGTTAACTGCCAGGGTCAGATCCATTCCATTTGTAACTTTGCCTACAAGACAAAATGCTTTATCCATACTTTTGATGACTTGAGTTGTAAAAAACACCATTTCCTGCTAATAATGTAGTGAGCTGTGAATTTATGTGATCAAGAAAGGATATTTTATTGCAGTCTTTAGTCAAGAGAAGGGAGGGAGGAGTTGTGGGAGGTCTACTCTTGAACTAATGGATAAGCCAGAGCTTTGGGACCCAAGGGAGGAACCAGAGTCCTTTAACTAATCAATAGGTACCACACGAAGATATCTGTGGAAGCTGTGTTATCAGTTGGCCTGGTGCCACTGAGACTGGAAATCTGGGGCCCTGTGAGGAGGGAGGGAGCAATTGAACACATGTAGAGGACCCAGACTTGTGATCCCACCTCTGATGTGAATGTATTCCTTGGACAGGACATGTTTATCCCCAGGAACTTTCTGAGTGCCTGGAATGCTGCCTCTGAGGTTGCATCTTTGTCCAACCTGAAGGGCTCCCATTCTTTGATTTAGACACATGCCATATGCTGCCATGTCATTTCCCTGCTCAGTGATCCTTACCATTGTGGCTTCCGCTGCCGAGGAGCAGTCTGGATTTTCTGAAGTGCCTGCAGCCTTTTTTTCCTCACCAGGAAACAACTCTGCCTGCTTCCCACTGGTACACTGGATGTTTCCTTACTTTGGCTTTCACATATGCGATTCATTTCATTTTGTTTAAAGAGCTTTTCCTTCTTTCCTCAATCTCCCTTCACAGACCATCACCTGGAAATTACCCACTCATGCTTCATGGCCCTGATGTAGTTTTATCGCCTCTGTGAAGCCTTTCCTTGACGGCCCCCCATCTTGAAGGCAGAGCTGAGCTCTCAGTGCCTCCTGAACAAACCTCCCAATTACATTTGTCATTCCATCATCCTGATTATGATTTACATATCTTTTTCTCTTATGGGGCTGTGAGTGGTTCCAGGAAAACAGTGAGGTTTTTTAAGTAATTTCTGTGTCTTCACTACTTCACTGGTCCAAAATTGATGTTCACCATATGAAATGTCACAGTTAAGCTGATGTTTTCAGGTGATAGAGATATGCTTATCCTTTGGGTTGTGAAAAATAAAGGAATGGAATTATTTTTCCTAATTTACTAATTGATTTGTAGACACTAAACAAAGTGAAAATTAATTTATTGTTTCAGAGAAAGCCTAATGAGGAAAATTCAGGGTTAACCCATACAGAAAGATACCTACTCTTAGCAGCAGAAACATGACTCATAAGGGATGAGGCCTTTTGCTTTTTCTCAGACAAGGAAGTCACATCTATTAACAATAGGGCAATTATTTAAAACTGACCCCTGTTTGATCTTGATATTTACAAGCTAAAGAAAGTTAGCTTGTAACTTCAGTTGTGTAAAGGGCTCAGTTCACATACCCCCACCAGGACCCAGTTCACACCCCCCCAACACACACCTCCACGTCCCCATAACAACAGGCTCAACTGTCATTAAGAACTAGGTGTAGATGGACATTGATTAATGTAAAAATAAAGGTTAGCATTGCCTCCCATCATCACAAACGATGAGGTGTGTATTTGTATGGCTCAATTTCTAGATGTTTTTTTCTTGCCAGTAGGACAAATTTTGGAGTTGAATGAAGTCACTGTCCTCAGCTGCCTCCTCAGGGATCTGATGTGGCACTTTCAGACAGGCACGAAAGGGGCCCTGGGAGAGGACTCAGTGTTCCATAGATATAGGTTGTTGGAATTCCAGAGCTGTGTGCTCCATAAAATTTGTTATGCCAGAGGTAACTAGAACTCCTTTTCCTTATTTATTTATTCATGTTTTTAACATGTATTGAGAATCTGCGGAAAGCTCCATCTATATACGGAGATTCTTCAGCCCAGAAGATGTGGTGCCTTGACCTTTGGAATCTACAGGCCAGTGACAAGAAGACCAAGTGTTGGGCCAGAGGCCTCTTGAAAAGACCTGTTATTGCCACTCGGTCTCATATCTGCACTGTCATTCATTTTTTTTTTCATTTCTTTTTTTACCAGTTTAAGATACGGGGGGGTTGCATCAATATGATGTCTCCAAGTTAACGTGCAATTTTACCTAAGAGAGGAAAGCATGACTTTAGGGAGGTTTAAAAGAATGAAAATCACCAACTATGCACATCTGAAGGATGGTCCCAGTGGCAGGGATAATCCTGTAGGACACTGAGAAACCAGTGGAAATGGGACTTATAGAGGATTGAGAATTTGCATTTTGTGCACTTCTACCCTAAAGTAGGTAAATGTTTGTCCCAGAATTAGAGATCAGCAACAAAAGCTATTAGGTGGTTTTATCAGTGGATATTACTGGATGAGACTACATGTCTGGCAAGCTCTACTAAATAGTTCAGGTATTTTATATATAAAATGCTTAGATTCACATCCTATACAGAATTTATTATCTCTGTAAATGGTTGTTCCCATAACATGAAGAAATTGGCATATAGCTGGAGCTAACTCAGCATTTAAACACAATTGCAGTCATTTTAAGTTTCTTGTGCCCTTTCAAAACTACACATTGACTTAATAGGAAGATCTACAAGTAGAGTGAATAATTTTAGGTTTATTATTCAAGGCCATTATGGAATAACTTCTGGGTAGAGAAGAAAATTGGGGGTCTGTTTCATTTATTGGGCTGTTTTCTGGAAGGGACAGAATCTGCTGTCACACTTGCATTTGAAAAGGTAAAATACTTGTGCCTTAGGCCTTGACTCAGGATTCTTTTTCCAATTGTGGCATCAAAGGGCACTTACCTGCAAAGGTGGTGGGGCAAAGAATAGGTGTCTATCATGATGCCAATCAATTTCATGTCCATGTGAAACTCTAGAAGCTTTTAGCCAAGCATTAAAGTTATCTTTAATTTTGCAGTGTTTCTGTCATCCATGTATCCATCTAAATTGCTGTTTTTTTGTGCTCACTGTAAAAAACATGAACCAGAACATACATAAAAAAGAAAGAAAAAATTATAATTTCACTACTTGGAGACAAAATGACATTTCATTGTTGTTTTCAATTTGAATTTCTTTTGTTGCTAATGATGGTCTACCTATTTTCATGTTTGCTGTTTATGCCTTTTGTTTTCTGAATTGTGTGTGCATGTTGTGTTCATTGTCTAATTGTATTGTTTTTGTTGTCTCTTACTCTTTTATAATTACAGTTTGCTGTTTTATATTATATAATTTTTTATGATCAGAGGTTTGCAGTTATTCTGATTTTTTTTTTGTTATCCAGAGTTTGTGTGACTATTCACTTACACTTTCATTTTTTGCATATTTGGAGTTCTAAATATTACCATATTAACTCACTAAAATTTATCTGAAAATATGTTTGGGGAGGAGTCTGTCACTATTTTTACTTATGGAGAGTTCCAACACCATTTGTCATAAATTCTCTAAGATCAAATCTGTTTCTGGTCTCTTGATTTTGTTTTGCTTGTCAGTCAGCTAGTTCTTGATCAAATTATATTAGTTTCTATTGAATTTAAACATATTCTTTAAACCTGTCTCTGGGTTTTCTTAATACTCTTTTCCTTTCAAAAGATTTCTTGTTTATATAACTATTCATTGTTTCAGATCAGTATTGAAATCATTTGTCAAAACTGAAACAATTTCCATAGGAATGTTTTTAAAAGTCACATTCATAGTATTACTAAGTCATGAAAGTAATATATATTTGATGTAGAACACCGGAGATTGCAGTGAAATGTAAAGGAATAAACGGAAGCCATCAAAAATTCCTCTATTTAGACCCTCCTTGATAAATCATTTATTATTTTCAAAAGTTGAGTCATGGGGCTTTGGAGTCTGGTAGACTAGCTCTGCCCCATGAGCAAGTAACTCTGAACCTGAGTTTTCTCATCAGCAAGATGGGACCACTGACATCGTGAACAGAAATGAGATAATTTATCTGATTTCACACATATGCCTGTGTCCTGTGGGCTCACCTTTCTACTAGTCATCTGGTCTCTTCTGGATCCATTCTTCTTGTGGTGATGAACACTTCTCCTGGGGCGCATGCCTGGAGCTGGCACACAGCACATAGCCTTGTTCTACAGGTCACAGCAAGTTGTATGATTGAATCCAGATCCAAGGCATAGGGAAGTGAATGTTGCCCCTTTAGTGAGAAAAGCTTCCGCGTTATGTGGTCACAGATCTGCATATGTGGAGGGTAACAGGTCAGAACATGATTACCTTTTGCCACACAGTATACACAGAATCCCCCAAACCAGCAGTGAAACTACTATGTAATGAGGAACGTAGACATTTCCTGTGCCTTAAATGCGGTGAGTTTTTCTTAGCTCTGGCCTCAAACTGTCTGCATTAATTTGTACTTAATTATTTTCAAAAGTTCTATTCCTGAGCCATTGCATAATAAAATTCAAGGACTTTTCTCTTTTTCCCCCTTTTGGTCAAGTACAGCAGGATGAGCCACAGTATACCCAGATTCATCTACTGAGTTGCGAATCTGAAGGATGCCTCCAGAGTCCACATCTGTGTGTCTTCTCCCTTCTGCCCTAGACACATCACTGTACACAGAGCAGGGGTCTGTGGTCAAACTGAGGGTTAAAGAAAGCAAATAGGTCCCTTTATTTTAAAATAAAAACCTTCCAAATAGAGAGATGGGTGGTATTTCCAGCATGTCGGGAAACCATCATCCCTAACATCTAGCCAAAGAGAGGTGAGTCTCATGGACTTTCTGGCTAATGACCAGAAAAAACCTTGTTATTGTAAAAGCAACTCTTCACCCCCCAGAGTCAAAGACTTTCCAGGGAGTCAAGGAGCTAGTAGGTCCAAAATTGAAGTCCAAAAATCAAAAATGATTTGGAGAGTATTAAAAAGAAATGTTTATAGGGACCAGGTTGGCAGGGGACCATCGAATTTTGTTGACTTGTAGGTGGCAGGGTAGGCACTGGTCTGTGACCAGGATGTGAGGATGCAGACTGACCATAGTACTGCTAGGGTGTGTGGCGAGGATCCCCCTCCCACCATGTTGTTCCTGTGGGAAACTGATGAAAGGAGTGAGTTCTCCCCACTGAATAAAACCAATACTCCTATACCCACAGTGTCTTTGTTTCAGGGGATTTTTCTGGGTTCTGTGGACAAGTAGAAAAGAATTCATGGAGCAGACTGAACATACATGAGAACTGTCCCAGTATGACCAGTAGGCAGGGCACTCCGGACTCAAGTGCTGGAGCTGGCAATTCATCCTGGAGGCTGCTCTGTGGGGGAACCAAGCTAATGAGGTGTGCTGCTCCTGCCCAGATGAACTGCGGAGCTCAACCTGAGGAAATTAAGCCACTCAGCAAAGTGTGCATTTTCCCCAATAATGAGCACTGCAAACGAGAAGCCTCATACATCTCAGTTATTCAGCCCTACATCTTGTTTTGCAAGGTTTGCTGTTGCTAAAAATGATACCACTCTTTCCTAGGATTACAGAAAAGACTTAACACAGAGGGGGGGTAGTGGAACCTTGGGCTGTTTAATGTACTTGACCCAGACCATTTTCAGAATTTGAGTCCTGATTAGTAAATCAAGGGAGACAGCCAGCAGTTGTATTCAGGACGATATCTTTTAAGTGTTGAGGTGCCATCGCTAGTGTTACTCTAATTGCAGGAGGAGGTAAGTGGTGCCTTTGGTTGCAAGATGGGCACAGAGAGTAAGCAGAAGAAGAGAAGGAAGAGGGTTTTCATTTGTTCTTTCAGTAACCATTGACCTGCCAAGTACTGTGCTTGGCTTGCTCTGGGGCAACAAAAGAAAATCAGCCCCACATAGTGGCCCTGAAGTGGTAAGAACTGTGCACTGTGAGGGCAGCATGCAGAGGGAAAGAACTTGAGAGGGATCTGGATGTCTGGGCTCTGAGGAGGCGCCAGGCGCTGGGGCAGGGGGAGGAGTGCTTGTTTGGGAGAGGGAAGGACATTTTAAGAAGAGAAAATAGTGGGTGACAATGGAGACAACATTTCTGGCTCCAGGAAACTGGAATAGTTTCAAGTGCCTGGAGAAACTGCCTACCCCAGCATTTGAGATCCTGTGTCCTGCCTGTCAATCATATTGAGATAGTTTTCTTGACTCAACATTCAGCCTGCTCCATGCATGCCATGGGTTCTCACCTATGGGTCCACATAATTACAGGAAAACTCCCCAAACTGAACACAAATGTGGTGAGATGCAAGATGTTTTATTGGCGAGATACGTACCTTAAATGGACTTTCCACAGGAACAGCACAGGACAGGGATCCCCAACCATGCAGCCAGAGAGATGAGATGGACTCAATTTGGGCCTCAAACAAAGTAGTCTGAACCCAATTCTGCAAGCACTGGAGAGGCAGGGCTATTTCTAGTGAAGAATGATATGATCCCATTTGAATTTTATAAAGGTCATCTGGCAGCAGTGGGGTAGAATGGGGTTCAGCTGCAGAAGGGTAAGTAGGAGGCATGGTAAGTTAGGTGCCTTTTAGAGGTAAGTGATAAGGAATGAACTAAGAATATGGGGTTCTCATAAGGAGGAAGCAGGGATAGCAGAATCCCCAGGATGTGGTGGTGGACATGCAGAGGGGGTCCTGATACTTGAAGAGAAAGGAGGGTGCCCTTCAATGAAGACAAGAGGGCACAAAGAAAACAGGTGTCAGTTTTAGACATGCTGAATTTGGGGTGCTTAGGAGATGGTCATGTAGCAATTTCAGTGGGAAGCTGAATCTTGAACAAAAGCTGAAGGGTTTGGGAGCTGCTGACCTAACAGTTGGAGCCCAGGGAACGTTTCTGAAGTGACACTCACAGAGGACGGAAGTTGGAACCTGAGATACTTTGGGATTTAGGAGATTACAAGAAAATGCCAACTTATGAAGCAGAACCAGAACTGGACAGGGCACATCCCATGGGAGAATACTGAAGTTTCCAGGATGCAAGAGTAATGCCCTTTATAGTTGTGAGACAGTGTTAAATACCGCAGAAAGGATTATTAACTATGGCGAGGGTCAGAAGTTTCCATGGGTTCTGAACACTTAGAGGTCACTGGAAACTTTAGCAAGAGCAGTTTTAACAGAATAGGATGCCTGGAAGCCAAATGATAGCGAGTGAGGAGAGAATGGGAATGAAGCAAGATGGGGAGGGCAGAGAAGAAGATGGTAATTAAGGCCGTGGGGAAGGAGTTGTTTTTATCTAAGTGGAGAGGTTAAGTTTCTTCCTTGAGTGGAAAGTCAATGGAGGGTGACTCCAGATGGAGAGAGAGGTGGGTGAAGCCAGGCCCTGGAAGAAGGGTCTTCAGCAAGGAAGGAACCTGAGACACAGCTGGCCAAGACAAAGCCAGGCACCTGAGCTCAGGCCCTGTGGTTGCCTGCTCTGAACTGACATACCCTCCCTCCCACCGCAGGCATCCTGAGCACACAAGCACAAAACGCTTAGGTGCTAAAGGTCTTATAGGTCCCAGAGCTCCCAGACCCTGCCCCCTGCCCTGCAGGACAGTAGGACAATCTATGTCAGGTCAGGTGCATGAGGACCGGAAGTGCCTTGCCAATCCCCTGGTGTGGCTGAGGGCAGGTGTGTGGCCTCTCTCTGTGTGGAGTTCTTTAGTTCAGGGGCTTCAGCTAACACAGAAGAGATAGACAGCCAGAACACTAGGACCTTTGTCTTCATCTCCACCAGTCTTATTCCCCCTGGGAAGGAGGGACTGAGTTCTGTTGGAAGGGAATCCTGCTCTGCACTCTGCCCTCAGCCAGCCATGGGTCAGTCAGTCAGCAGTCTCTTAGGAGAGGTTTTTAGGCCAGAGATGAGGAAGCTGAGGCTTGGGCAGGCTGAAGAGTCCAGCCATGATTCTCGAAGTAGGAAGGAGCTGGGTTGAAAGTGGAGGGTATTTCTATTGTAGTTACCGCACCCTGCTGTAGAAGAGTCTCAGCTCATCAGATGATGAGGTTCACAGCGGCTTTTCAGACTGGCTGTGTGACTTTGGGCAAATGACTTCACCTCTCCGCTTCCCAGTTCTTCATCTCTGAAATGGGGGTGACAACACTGCCAATTTCAATGGTTGTTTGGGGATTAAAGGAGGCTGTAGAGTACATAGAAATGCCCAGCAGTTCCTGGCATGTAGCCTGCGCTGTTCTAAGTGTTGGCATCATCATTAGCATCATCTGTGACCTTCTGCATCTCCTGAACCGCCCTGCATCTAAATTCTTTTACAGCTGTGGGGGTGTCTTGGGGTCCTCTTAATGCTTCCACATGGGTCATCTAGTTTATAGCTGTGTCCCAGTCACTCTTCCCTATGGCACGTGGGGGGTCCTATGAGTTGTCTCCTTCGAGGTGGACATGGGCAGGGGTCTGCTGCTGAAAGCATGTAGCCATGTCTTTGAGTCTTGGTATTTATTTCTGCTGGAGATTTCAGACCTTGCCCTTCTCTTACACTGGTCCTGATTTTCTCTAAAAATTTGCAGAAATGACCAGGTGCCCCGAGTCTCCTATTGTTACCCGCCACCAATAAAACGTGTGTTTCTGCCACTGAGTAAATCAGTGCCAGTGGCTCTGGGTGGAGGAGCTGATGTTGAGGAAACAGGGGTGACCCTTGGGGAGTCACTGAGTTCAGGCGAGCATCGAGGGCAGATGCACAGACAGGTTGATAGATCTGAGGTGTCTAAGAGATTCGCTTGACTGGTTGTTTATCTCTGCTTTCTTTGCACTTAAACAGCTTCAAGAGAACCTATTCCCCACTAACCCTTAGAGGAAGGAAAACTGGCCTTGAATTTCTCTGTGGCTCCTCTACACCTGGAGCACTGATCGCAGTTAATCCAGTCCTCGGGCTAGTTTTCTTGCCAGCTGTCTTCTTCATTCTTTTTATTTTGTTTTTAATTTCTTTTCTTTTTTCCAAAATTGATTGCACACACACACACACACACACACACACACATAACACATCATCGTCTACCCTGAGGTTCCCCTACCACCTTGTCACCCATGAGCCATCATCTTCATCTCTTGTGCCCATCCTTCCCCTGATTTTACCCCTGCCTCCCCACTTTTGCTCTGTGCTTCAGTTCTGCTGACAGTTTTAAATTTTCCTTGTCCTTTTGTTTGTTTGTTTTCCATATATCCTGCATATAGATGAGATCATCCAGTATTTCTCTCTCTGGCTTATTTCCGCTAACATAATTCCTTCTCAGTCCATCCACATTATCATAAATGCATCAAATTTGTCTTTTTTGATTGATGAATAATAGTCCGTTGTGTACATATATCACAATTTCCTGATCCATTCATCTGTTTTGGGGCATTTGGGTTGTTTCCATATCCTGGCTATTGTAAATAGTGCTTCAACAAACATCAGAGTATAGGTGTCTTTTTGAATTAGTGTTTTTATATCCTTTGGGTAGAGACAACCATCTTCTTTCAGACAGAGGATTGTTTTTATTGCTTTCTGATTGGTTATTGAAAGGAAACTTGCATTTTCCGGGGCCCAAATCCTAGCCTGTGTTGCTAGTGGAAGTGTGCAGCACCCCACGGGCTTGAGGCCTTTTGCAGTTTCAGTGACATGCCAGTCTCTCCCCACTCCCTGGGTGTCTTTCCAATCTGCAATCAATTCTTTCTCTGCCTTCCAGGTTGCTGTTACTTACCAGGATTTGCATCCTGGGAACCCAAACGTGTGTCTATTCTGTACATTGCATTCTGTAGTATGGTGCCTAGATACACAGCCCTGAGCAGACTGCTCCCTTCTCTTTGCAAGCTGCTGCCCAGTCTGCTGGCTGTGGCTGGAGCTCCTAGAAAGAACCATGCACATATGTCACCATGGTCCCAGGCCCCCAGCTCCTCTGCTCCTCAGCTCCCTCGCAGGAGCTCTAGAACAGGGCTAACATTTCTTTGATGTCAGTGCCAGTCTGCAGGAGATGAGACACCCAGATGTGTGGCTTAGATACACTGAGGGTCACCAGGGCACAGCTCGAATTGACGTAACATCAACTCTGGGAGGCAGGAGCCATAGCTGTTCTTTCTTTGTGTAGCTTCTGGTATTTCTGTGAGGCCCATCTCTCTCTTTTTTTTTCTACCATCCTTCCACCCCTCTTAATCTCCCTTCCCACATTCACCTCTACTGTCTGGCTTTGGCCATCTGGACATTTTGTGCATCCCCTACATATTAAGCAATAAGCCAGGCTTAGGGATTTTTTTTTTTAGTAGCGCCTGCCTCTCTAGAACTTAAAAATGAATGCTGATTTTCATAAAGATTGTATTCATGGTGTCTGCCTGTTGTTAACCCTGAGGATAGCGGATGCAGGAGAGGCACATCCTTGCAAGCTGGGCCAGGTTAGAAGCCTGGGACCTGCTGGGAGGAGAGTTGGTGGGGCTCCTGCAAGATGGTGGGGGCTGAGGGAAGACTGGAAGCCTAGATTGTAGTAAAGGTGAATATAAAAAAGGCAACAGAGAAGCCAGTAGGGAGGCTGGAGGGACATTGGTTGGAGTAGCTGGATTTTCATAGGACTCCAAAGTCTGGTCCTAGTTGATCCTCTCAAGAAGGAAGACCCGAGCCAAGCTCCTGGAGTGAAGTGCGATAACAATCATTTTGACCATTTTAGGGCAGTATGCCCAGGACTGTATGTCCAGTCTGTGGTGAGTGCCTTACACCTCGGAAATCCCCCCAAAGGGGCAGAATTATCCCTGCCACACGCACACCCTAAAGCTTCCCTGCTTCCTACTGCCAGCTCCATCCCAGAGGTTTGAATCAGTCCCAGTCACAGTGTGACCCGTGCCGCTGGGTGGAGATAGCACTGGCACAGTGCAGGGTGGCCTTTGTGCTTCTTAGTCCTCAGGGCCAGA
This sequence comes from Uropsilus gracilis, assembly GCA_004024945.1. NCBI lineage: Eukaryota > Metazoa > Chordata > Mammalia > Eulipotyphla > Talpidae > Uropsilus > Uropsilus gracilis. The sequence goes on from PVHY01005575.1 coordinate 74,365, forward strand.
AACTGTTAAAAGGGCCACAGAAGCCAGCCCAGGGAGCCATGCTCATAGTAGGCGGCATGTGCATGGGCAAGGAAGAGACTGAGAGACCGGGAGGGAGCAGCTGACAGTCTCGGGGTGACTCTGACCCCTGGTGAGGGGTCTCTGCAGGACCTGCTGGGTGCCCTCCTCCCTCGGATCACCAAGCAGCAAACGAGATGATTTCTGCTGACTGCCCAGAGCCTGTCAATAACCATTCTAATTTCCCTGGCAGCTCCCAGAAGTGAATTCACTGTGACGTGGTAAAAATGAGGCTGCATGATCAATGGATCCCTGGACGATCTCCTCCAGGAGACACAAATGTATATTGTAACAAAACTTTATTTTCTTCTGAAAATTGCCTACATGATTAATATGGCCCGCCACAGCCCAAGCTGTTCAGCATAAAAAACAGCTGTATTTCTGGCTCCCTCATCAGCACTGCTCCCTCTCACTCCATCCCTTCATCTTGTTTCCTTTGTTTTGCTCGCCAGCACATGGTGCTGTATATCGTGCCATCTCGAGGAAGGAGGAAGAGGAGGAGGAGGAGGAGGAGGAAGAGGAGGAAGTGACATGCACCTGCTCCTTAGACTTTTCTTCTTCTTGGTGTTTCCAATGTGCATGGGACTGAGCATAAAACTGAGCATAAAACTAGATTCTCTGCTGTTCTGGCCAGACGCCAGTGCTCCTGATGCTCCCGGTGCTTCTGGTGCTCCCTAGGCAGGGCCACTCAGAGCCCATCTCCTAGGGAATCCAAGGAACCCCATGCTCCCTGCCTGAGTCTAGCCTGGATGAGCATTCTTCCCTGTCACCATGTCTTCAGAGGTGGGGCACTTGTCGGAGGCCAAGAATGAGGACTTCTTAGACAAGTAACCCCTTCTTTTGCCCCAGGTAGATTCTGGGGGCCCCTGGAGGAAGAGTTGGGGCATGTTGGTCTGAGAGCCCTCTTGCCTGTGACTGTTGGCATGTCCTTTATGTCCTTTCCTGCAATATGAGAACACAGGGTTTCTGGAACACTTCCAGGTTCAGTAGACTTGGGTTTACTTGGGTTCTCCAGAAACAGACCCTGAAACAAAGGTTTGAATGCATGCAGTTATTTGGCAGCTGAAGAACTCCACTCTGGGGGTGGAGAAATAGGGCTGCAAAGGGAAGGCCTCTTCCTGCAAAGGGGGTGCTGCACAGGTTAGTACTGTGGGTCATGGGAGCTTAATCCCACAGGGGAACTCGGGGAGCCTGTGAAACCTAGCACTCAGTGTCAACCTGCCTGAGGGCTGGTACTGAAACCTCAGTTCTTTGTATCTCTGGATAAAACTGGTGGAGATGGGGTAGCTGCTTAGGTGGCAGCAGTACAGCCTCTAGCTGAGTAGGGCCAGGCGGCATGTGTACTAGAGGGTAACCAGGAGCCAGTGTGGTCCTGGGAAACTGTGATGTGTGCCTGGGACTGATGCTTCCCTTTGTGTGCCTGTTAAATTTGGGAGAAGTAGAGCTAAGTTCTTTAGCTTTATGCTCCTGAAAGTTCCAGCTCTCCTCTTGAGGTTTAGTTTCAGTTCTTGGCAGGAGAGACCAAGAGGGAAGTAATGATCCACCACTTGGGGAGACTTGACTGAAATCCTCAGTGTCCACTGTGGAGCCTTTGCCCTTCTTCTACTGACCCCACCCTACTCTGCTCTCCTCCCCAGGTGTAAGGAGCTGAAATACTCCAAGGAACTGCCCCAGATATCCATCATCTTTATCTTTGTGAATGAGGCCCTGTCTGTGATCCTGCGGTCAGTCCACAGCGCTGTCAACCACACGCCAACACACCTGCTGAAGGAAATCATCCTGGTGGATGACAACAGTGATGAAGGTACAGGGTGGCACATGTTTGGGGGGAGGAAAGATGCAAGCCTACAATGTCAGTGGGTCAGAAGTACAAATTCCACTTGTTTTTGTCACCCAGTCTGCAGCAGATCTGGGGAGTGGGAGAGGTTTTTGAGGCAGACATTTAGACAAACACTCACCTGCTAGTCCTGAGCCCTCCAGGGTACTTGAGAATAAATTACTGCTGACCTATCTAACCCCCCCCCCCCCCCCGCCTACCGTCCCATCTCCTTGAGACCTATGATAGATGACAACGCAGGGCTGGATCCCCCTGTGCTCCCCACCCCACATCCCATCTCCATTGTGTTGGTTTTTTTTCCTGAGACAAATGAAAGAGTGACGTTCTCTCCTGCGATGGAAACTCTTCATCTTAATTCAGAATTCCCCTCTGGGCCACTGTGCCCAAAATGACTTTAGTTGGAAATGAGCAGAGTTGGCATGTTTCCTGTAGTTCAGCTCTGTTAGGAATGATGGCTCCGTTGGAAAATATCAAAGCACCTCTTGGATGGTAGTAACAAAGACCATTGCAGTCCTTGGAGACAAAACACTGGTGCTGGGGGCAGGGGTAACGGGGCTGGGTTCCATCCTCTGTGGCATAGTGCTGGCTCAGAGCCTGCAATGTCTCTGTGCTGGCTGCAGGAAGGACCCTGTGAGCTGATGACATGCATGCTGAAGCCAGGGAGGCGACTGGAGGACTAGGGGCAAACTGTTGCTCGCAGCCTGCTGAGTAGGGAAGGATACCTGGGTGCCCTCTGCATCAGGAGAGGGTCAGCTCTCTGATGCCTGTTATCTTCAGGTGCCGCAGGAGCAGCTCTACCCCTGCTGAGCTTGCTCGTTGTTGGGGAGCGAAGGGCACGAGAACTCCTGGGCTGAACAATATACCCATCAGGTCATGGCCACTATGACCTCCAGCTCCAGATTTTGAGGACTGATGGGTCATGTGCTGGAGTTTTCACATCCTTATTTTTCACCCATTTCCTCCATCCATTTGGTTATCAGTAAATTCTCCTGAAACTGAGGCTATGTCTTCTTATGAGGAGGAGGTTCTCTAGGACCCTAAAAGCCTAAGTTAACCTGGCAAAGCCTGTCCCCCCATGTGACTCATATGCTCCTCTCTGAGTGTGTCCCTTCCACCCTGCCAACCTCTTGTTTCAGCAGTACCCCCATGCCCTCGACAGGTGATCCCTGTTCTCACTCCCCTCCATGACTGGCTCATCCTGCCTCTGGTGTCCCCTTTGTGTCACTTCCTGGGAGAAGCCCTGGCTAACATCCCAGGCTTTGCCCTGCGCTGCACCCTGCTGTGCTCCCATAGCATGGGACATGTCGTGTCTTCATGGCTGGACTCCTGTACTGGTGCAACTTTGTTTCAAGGTCAGGGAGTGATTAGTGAAGCTTGGATGGTGGGAAGGGCCAGTAGGAGCTGGCAGCAGTGTTACCAAAAGTGGTGCAGCAATGAGCCAGCCAGCCCAGAGGAGGATGAGCTGTTGGTGGCAGGCTCACTTGGAGTACAGATACACCGCTGGGAGTGCTTCCTCTCTCCAAGGAACTCTTGGCAGAGCCCAGCCCGAAGAGAAGGAGAAGGCAAATCTAGTTTCAACTGAGCACAAGTTCCACGAGGGCAGTGGTCTTCAACTCATGCCATGGCTTGAGTTTCTCTCCCTCCCCAACATAGGAAACTAGGACTTGAATACATTTTGGCAGCACCCCCTTTGCCCCAGTGTACCCCCTTAGCCACTGTTTCACTTTTGGAAGCTTCGGTTACCTGTGGTCAGCAGGGATCTGAAAACTTAACATACCATGAGATACTTTGAGAGAGAAACAGAGGCCCATTCACACAGCTTATTAGCAGATTGTTCTAATTGTTCTAACTGCCCTATTAGTTATTGTTATTAATCTCCTACTGAACTTGATTTACAAATTAAATTCTATCACAGCTATGTAGGCATAGGAAAAAGCCTAGTATGTGTCAGGCATCCTCTGGGAGTCTAGGAGTGTATCTCTTACAGATGGGGGTGGGGAACTATTCTAGTTTATTTGGGAGGTGAAGAGTGACTCAAAGGGAATGGGGAAGTAGGGCTAGGAAGGGAAGGATCCCCAGAAGGGGTGTGATGCAGATTGCTACTGTAGGTGAAGGGAGCTTAATCTCAAGGGGGGACTAGAAGGTGGGTGGGAAGGGGGCCAGGGGAAGCAGGAGGGGGACTCTGAAAGCTAGTGTGAAACCTACCACTTGAAATCAACCTGCTCAAGAGCTCACAGAGCTGGGGTGATGCACCTTTAGCCTCAGAAACTGGAGCCCATTCACTTTCTGGAAGTCTGGGGTGGAACTGAAGAACTGTGTTACTGATAAGCTCCCAGGGATGCTGATGCTGTAGTGCGGGGACCTCACTTGGAGAAACACCAGATTCACATTTCAGGTCTAATGATGATGTATAGTGGGTGGGAAGAGGCATTTTTGGTTCATTCTAATTGTAAAGTTAATTTCCACTCATCCTCCCCAAGCCCCTCTTAGGGGTATCAGGAATGGACTATTAATTCTGTTTCCCTCGTTTCTTTCCCCAACTCTAGACTCTCTATTGTTTACCCTTCCTTTTAACTGGAAGAGGAATTTAATTTAATTTTTTTTTCTGCTTTATTGAGAATGTCTTTGTGACGAGTATTACTGAGTTTTGTAAATGTTCTCTGTAGATTTGAAAAGACCCTCACACACTATAATCATGGAATTGAATTCCTGCCAGGCGTCAATTTTATGTATTTAGATAGACTATGAGTTTATTTTCTTAAGTCTTTTTGATGATGGTGTTTCAAAATCTCCTACAATGACTATTCCTTCCATTGCTTCTAATAACGTTTGGCTTGTATATCTTGTTGTTAGTTTCTTTGGCAACTGTGGATTTGTGTCTGCATGGATTCATGATTACTGATAGTTGTTACCATTATGTAATGCTTCCTTTTTCTTAAAAGCGTCCCTTTTTTCCTTGTCTTGAATTAAGTTCATCTAATATTGATATTGTTACCCTGACTTACCTTCTAATTAAAACACTTTTTCCAGCCTTAGCATTTTTTATCTTAAAAGCAATTCATATTCTTTGTAGAAAAATGTGAATGTATCAGAAAAAACAAATACTAATGGCTCTAACTGCAAGCAACTGCTCATTCCCCTTATCCTAACACTTTTTAAAAATACATTCTCCTAATCCTAACACTTTTTTTTTGAGTACCTGTTCTATATAGTTATGATCATATAGTAAAAACAAATTAATGTTCTTCTGTTTTCCTTCTGAACTGTAAAGCATAACATTTCCCTTTGCAAACATCATTTTAATGAGAGTAGATGGTCTATTCTCAGACTGGTCAAGACTCACTGCCCCCATCTCCATGGTATCACTTATGTTGCAGAAAAAGGAGATTGTGCCAGAAAAAGCCTGGCTCAGGCAATGGGCAGATGAAGCCAGGTGATCCTGGGTATATAGGCAAGTCAGGCACAGTCATATCTCCTTTGTTATTTCATTTTTAAAAAGAAATTTAGTTTATTCAACTTGAATATGGGCACCGACCTAAATTAAGTCCATGTAAGATGTGATCATTTATACTCTGCACATTATACTGAAACTGCTCAGGCCATCACTGCTCCCCAAGTCTAACTGGCCCATTCCCTCTCTGATCCAGCCACACCCAGTGGGGCTGCTGACTTCCTTCCTGACATGTTCCTCCTCCTGGTAATGCAGTACCACTGTCTTCCATTTCCCCTCTAATCTCCCTTCTTCTTGGCTCCCTGCTTTCATGGGACTCTCTTGTGATTTCCTGTCAGGAGAGACAGGCAGGGGCATTCACTGCACACATCCCCATGGCCCCCAAGTCCAGCCTTCCAACCCCAAGCTGCTCAGCTCTCTCTTGAGCTCCATCATGGGTCCTGTCACCTAGGTTGCTACCCAGCATCCCTTTTAAAAGACATGTACAAGTCAGTCCAATGACTAGCACACACTATCCATTTGACCTGAGACATCTACTTATACTTTCTATCTCAGTGAAGAGCTTTGCCTCTTATTGCATTATCTCATTGTTAAAGCCCAGTAGTCTTTTTGCATTCCTCGCCCTCCCTTTCCCACCAATATCCAGTTAGCTTCAGCATCTTCAGTGTGGTCCTGCTTTCCACATCCTGAACCTGTGTTGTTTGTTCATGCCCTCAATGCTTTTTGCCTTCATCTTTGTTTGAGGGGTGCAGGATGGGGAAGTTTTGGTGCACAGACTTATGTAGATCATAATGCTTGATAATTTTCATCATTGGTTTGTGCATGGTCATTCCTTTATTGCGCCCCCTTTTTTATTAAAACATTTTTCCAGTCTTACCTTTTTTCATTTTTTTCCTATTAAAAATAATACATATTCCTTGTAGGAAAATATGAGGGTATCAGCAAGCACATACACTTGGGGAAAAATATTTGCCCATTGCCTTATTTTTAAGACAAAATAAATATGTAATTCACATAACATAAAATGCATCATTATAAAGTGCATGGTTGAGTGACTCAGTCTATTCACAGTATTTTGAAACTATTAAGGATATTTCTTTCATCTGCAGCAGAAATCCTGAACCTCTTAGCAGTCTTTCCCAATGTCTTGGATGACCAATAATGTAATTTCTGTCTCTATGAATTTGCCTATTTTAGACATATGATATAAATGAAGTCTGCAATACATAACCTTTGTGTCTGATCTCTTCCACTTAACAATCTAAGATCATCCATTTCTCAGTGTATGTCAGTACTTCATTCCTGTCAGTAGCTCAGTGATATTCTTTGTATGAATTAGCACAGTTTTAAATCTCTTATCAACTGATGTATTTGGGTTCTTCCTACTTTTTGGCTATTAGCTATATGCATTTATGCATAAGTTTTGGTATGGACGTGCTTTCCTTTTTCTTGAGGGTATACCATTTTTATATGATAATTCTGAGGTTAATTTTTTAATTTAATTTTGTTTTTTTAAATTGATTGCACACACATATATATATTTATTACATCATTGTCTACAATGAGGTTTTCCCACCACCATGTCACCCATGAGTCATCATCTTAATCTCTTGTGCCCATCTCTCCCCTGATTTTACCCCATGTCCCCTCTCTTGCTCTATGCTTCTGTTCTGCTGACAGTTTTAAATTTTTCTTGTCTTTTTGTTTGTTTTCCCTATATTCTGCAGGTAGATGAGATCACCCAGTATTTCTCTTTATCTTTCTGACTTATTTTCACTAAAATGATTCCTTCTAGGCCCCTCCATGTTACCAAAATGCATCAAATTTGTCTTTTTTGATTGATATTATATTTTGTACATGTGCTATAATGTCTTATCCATTCATCTGTTTGGGGGCATTTGGGTTGTTTCCATATCCTGGCCATTGTAAACAGTGCTGCAATAAACATCTGAGTATAGTTATTTTTTGAATGAGAGTTTTTGTATCCTTTGGGTAGAGTCCCAGAAATGGGATTGCTGGATAAAATGGTAGTTCCATTTTCAGTCATTTGAGGGTCCTCCACACAGCTTTCCATAGTGGCAAAACCAGTGTGCTGAACCAGCCATACCTCTGAACCATAGTGGCTGAACCAGTGTGTAAAGTGTTCCTTTTT